>JAVJAQ010003233.1:8834-105440 GCA_032362365.1 Zygogramma bicolorata | reverse complement strand
TACATTGACATCATTGGTATTGTAAATAAGATCCCACTGGCGTGCTTTGATTTCATCGAGAGAGAGAGAGATCCTTGTCAAAGAATTTGAAGTCACGAGTGTAAAAGAACTTCTGTTCATGGGCAGATTTGGTTTTTAATATTTTACAAGATGTAGAGAAATGATCTGAGATGCCGGGTAAGTCCATGACTGAACAACTTGAGATTTTATCAACGTTAGATGTAACCATAATGTCAATCAAAGTTTGAGAGTTGTCAGTCACTCATGTAGGTTCATTAATAAGCTGTTTCAAGTTATAAGTATCTAAAAACTGTGAAAATAATTTACTGGACTGACTGTTGACCAGTAAATTGATGTTCATATCAGCTGCCATGAGAAGAGTATCACAGGTAGGCAAGACACGCGACATACTGTTAACGAATTCAGAAAGAGATTCTGGTATGCTAGATTTGGGAGGGCGATACAGTACTCCCACAGTATATGTATTTCCCAATATTTTTGAACTCACCCACAGTTGCTCCAAGTTATTAGTGATGTCACTAACGAGAACATTATAAACAAGATTATTTTTTTGAAATAGACCCAGACCACCCCCTCGACCGCATCTGTCAATCCTTTCAAATCTATAGCCTGGGATGTGTATCATATCTGAGTTCACATTTGAATTGAGCCATGTTCCAGAAATAGCAAAAATTCCAAAAGAACTATTCAGAATATGATCTTTCAAAATATCAAATCCGCCCAAGATGGAACGGACGTTCATATGCCCAAAGCAAACCCTATTATGAGTCATTGTAATACTGAGTAAGGTAGAATACCAAGTGATTGAGCGTAAGAATAATAATTATGTAAAAAAGCTAAACATTAAAATGAAAGAAGGTAATAATATTGTACCTCTTAACCGAAGCGTCGTCGATGTTTATCGACTTCAGCAGGTATCAGGTGTAGATACCAACCAGATGATTTCAAGCCAGAAATAGAAACGATAGACGTATTAGTGTCTGTATAATCAACGAATGAATGAAATGATAACGGCATTCAGACAAATCATGAGAATTTGAATAAAAATCAATAAAAAAAGGACTTCAAAGGCGGATAGTTTGAAACGCTTCTATAACACTGGAGATTTCATCGATTCTGCAACAAGCAGAATCCGATATATTCAAAACACAGAAGTTTTTCTATGTGGTGGCAACCACAGACTTCAGATTGCAACCCAGAATACGCACATAAACGGCGTTGCCAAAATGTCTATCTCAGTATTGAATTGCCTTAAAAAAAGTGCTGAAGAAGAGCTTATTCAAAGATGTTCCAAATGGTTTGAAAGCTGAAGTTTTGGAAAAATGTTTCTTTTTCATTGACCTAAAATTGTCCAAAATCTTATGACCGGGAGCAGATAGCCCAGAAAAGCATAACCTCCTTTCTGATTTATTTTTCTATTTGATGAGTAATTCACAAAAAAATAAAACATCAACTCAGGGCATGACCCAGCTCTTCAGGTTGACTGACAGTCATTCAATATCTGAAGTTAAGCAACGCCGAGCGCGGTTAGTACTTGGATGGGTGATCATGCAGGAAAACACCGTGTCGGAAGCCCATACAACTGCAGCTAAATAGCATATCATAGCTCGCAGGCAATCTGTCAATGAGCACAAGATATATTGAGGATATGCCGTCCTTCAGAGGGACGTAAAGCCGGCGGTCCTGAGTCCATGGATGTTGGGCTCGTTGGAGATCTCTACCTCTGGTTGGAATACCAGATAATTCCGCAAAATTTACGGTTGGGGAAAGTGTACTCACCGGCGTCGGTGGTTGGCCCTATCAGCTCCACATGAAACAATTTGAAACAAAACGCCAGTAAGTTCTTAAGAATACAATTATCGTAGGAATACTTGAATATAATGGAATGTGTGTCGAAAGACAAAACAAACAAAACAAAATTTTGTAATTGTGGATTTAGAAATTCATATGTCGGTGTATCATACGGCTACCGGCTAGTTATACAAGATTATTTAAAGAAGGGCATAACACTTCGTGCTATAAGTACAAAAAAAAAACAAAAAAACACAAATACTCTATACAATATATCGCAAAAATAAGCGCATGTATACAGGTCGATAAACAATGTTCATTATTGGTGAATATTCATTGATCCGTTCAATAAAATTGAAAGGAAAAACAGGCATTTACTTCTTGTTGTTTTATAAATAAAATAAAATCTTCGAGAATTAAGTTTATCTAGATTAGTTGATTGAATATTATTAATTAATATTATTATCTTCCTATCTTTTCTGTACCTCCCCTTCGTTTATGAGATAATACCCTATTTTCTTTCAAAGATTTGGTTATTTGTGAATCCAGTATGTTGTATTGACACAGTTACATACATTATCACTACCTATTTTTCCTCTTGTAGAACAGGTAAAATACATTCCCTAAAGAGTTTATATTCTTCATAGTCTAATTATTCCAAAATTATATGTCAAACCTTTTTCTAACTCCTTATTTTTGAACCTATTTATGCCTCGTAACTCTTTAATAAACTCTTTCTCATAAAACATTTCCACGTCTTTTTTATTTATTCTTCAAAACATATTTCTCTGAATATTTTGATTTATTCAATGATTTTTCAAGCACAGTTCGGGCTCAGAACTTGTGCTCGAAAAATGAGTCAATTAATTAATACAAACAATCGAGTGCTATTCATAATTCGCCTGTGAATCATCTAAAGTTGACTCACTGTCATCTTATAATTTTTTAAACATACACTTTACACTCTGCCCTGGTTTGAGAAAGTTGAATGGTGCTCAACTCTAATGAAGGATTATTCCGAGGGTTATTCACTCTCTGTGGAGGCACTCGATTTGAAATATTATTTTCATTCTTGGATCTGCTGTGCTGGCTGCATATGCGCTCCAGGCACATCCAAATTAAGTACACAAAAGATAATATAAGTATGGTACATAAGGCACTGTTGGAACTCGATGGGATTCTTAAGAAAAAGGTTATTTTGCAAAACAGATAATTTAGGGATTATTTCATAAAAAAAATAGTCGCCAAAAAATAACACCAGTACTTTATAACTAAGGAAAAAACCTTCGACTTCAGTGGCAAGGCTAGTGCCGGATACTCTCACCTTTCACTTTTTTTATCGTGGCTGTACTTCCTTATAAAAGTTTTCCCAAGCGCACACGATTCAGTGAACTCTCTTCGTTGTGACACAAACCTGACACTGCCACTTAGGCTGCCTTGCAATATATATTGGCTCTAGAAACAATCTCCTTTTCAAAAGTTTCCCTACGTCTCTGTTACTATTTAAAAAAAAAGTATTTTTCCCCCTATATGAATTAAGTATACCTATATATAATTTTCGAAATTCGAAAAACTATGAATACACACAAAAATTCTTTCAACCGGTCCGATATTGATTTTCAATTACCCTTTTGATCTAGTTTCCTACGTAAAACATAGTTATTATTACTATTTTTGTTTTCTTTCGATACATCAGGCCCAAAATTCCTAAATGCGTAGCAAAATTAAAAGACCTCTTTTGACAAAATGGCTTTCGCGGCCGAGGTTTTTAGTATTACTACTTTGGTTCGGGTTTGAAGGCCGTCGTTTTTTGGAATTTCTTCCTAACGTTTCGCTGGCGCGAGTGACTAGCTTCTTGTATGATGTACGAGCCTCTGAAGAAGCTAGCGAATCGCGCCAACGAAACGTCAGGAAGAAATTCCAAAAAACGACGGCTTTCAAACCCGAACCAAAGTAGTGATACTGAAGATATCTTTTGTCATGCGTTTGTGATGCAGACACCCTGCTTATTTTTCTCTTCCGGTAATGCAATCCGAAGTTGTTCTATTTTATTTGAAATATTATTTCACTCAATTCTTTGGATATCCAATAATCAAACTAAAGTCTAGAAAACAGTGGTGTAAGTAGTATCAACACAATGAACGAGAACATTGCGTCCGTTACCTCATAGAGTTTGATAATGCCTACCACAGCTGTAGGCGAAACGTCAGGAGTGAAAACCTGTGGACCACGGCAAACAAACTTGAAAAACACCCCAGATATTGAATGGTAACGGTTCGGACTCCCACTGTCTATATTATTAACTCTATTGAAACCTGTTGCTAAGAACGGAAGAAATAAAAATACAAATCAAGTGAGAAAATACAATTTTTGGTCAATAATGAAATTAGGGATTGATTGATCAGAAGAAAATACTGTTGTTGCAAAAAATCGAGATATCGAATATGAAATATGAGTCGAAAAAAAATTTTAAATAACAAAATAAACGAAATAATATTGTGACAAGAAAATTGAGTGAGCAAATGTGAAATACTAGTCAAAAAATGTAAGTAAAGAAAAAATGAAATATTATGAACCCGAAGACAATTGCGTATACCAGCAATCGAAACGTCGTGAGTACACTCAACAAGAAACTTAGTTTCTACATTTTTCGTTTAATTTCTTCATTTACATTTTTTGACTAGTCCTTTACATTCGATTACTCAATTTTCTTGTCGCAATATTATTTCATTTATTTCGTTATTTCAAATTTTTTTTGACTCATATTTCATATTCGACATCTCGATTTTTTGTAACAACAGTATTTTCATTCAATCAATCAATACCTGAATTCATTATATCAAAAATTTTATTTTGATTTGATTCTATTCACTATTCACTCGACTTGTATTTTTAATCCTTCTGTTCTTAGCAACAGGTTTCGATAGAGATAATAATATAGACAATGGAAGTCCGAACAATTACCATTCAGCAAGAAACATTGTCAACTACTTTCAAGCACTCCGAATATTGTACATCATCTCACCTGTGAAATGGTGCCATCATAAGGCGCCAAATCGAATCTATTGGATATCATCTCATTTGCCAGCTGAGTACTAGGGTTCCAAACTTGATAACGTAAAATTATATATTTCAATCAACATTTACAGTCAGAGAAATTTATGACCAAAAAATTCTCAAGAATGAACCATTATGTGACAAACAAAACAATTATCACAACACAAGTTAATGTTTACAAGGCAGGATTCTTTCATTTTTCCATCAAATGAAAATAAGATGAATTTGATGTTGAGTCCGAACTTCATCTTCAGGCATCCAATCTTTCACCTCGAGTCCGCAGAAGAAGCACTTGACTCGGTATAAAAGAATCCTGCCTCAGCAAGATCATGTGGTTTTTGTTGAAGAGCCACCGGCCAATAATCAAACGTCATTTTTGTAGATTGGTCGCCTACCTCGTCTTAAATACGGACAGTCTGCATCTTCATCAAAAAGTGAGTAATCAGGTTGCCATCCAAAGTGAATCCTTCAATGTGACATTTTGGACAAACAACTACATCACCTTCACCGCTATAAATGAACCCAGCATCAGCGAATCACTCTTTCGGAAATTCAGACGCGCAATCAAGGAAAATACCAAGTCTATCCAGATAGGTGTTAAAATTTCTTTCAGGTATCACATGCATAGTCGCTAACACCTTCATACTTGTTACAATACATATCACCACTGAAATTAAACTTAAGATCTTCTTCATAATCATAATATGATCAAATATTTTTCTTTCCATCCAAATCAATTGACTATTTATCTCAGATGAAGTACATACATTTTTCCTTATATTCACAACTAGTACATGTTCCTTGCTGAATGGTAATGGTTCGAACTTCCATTGTCTATATTTTTAACTCAATTGAAACGACGTTTCGATTGCGGATACCAGCAATCGAAACGTCGTTTCAATGGAGTTAACAATATAGAGAATGGAAGTCCGAACCATTACCATTCATAGAGCATATATGATACTTCCGTCTGAATCTGAATACTGTTTTAAAATTTTGGAAGAAGTCTGCAAAAAATTGTGCTGATATTCGTAAAATTTCATCTTGGTCATCACACTGATTTTTTTTGTTACGAAAATATCTAATTTATATATTTATAAGTTCATGCGCATCATTTCCAGTCGGATGAATCACTACAGAGTAGTCGAACATCTTCAATATCTCGAAGTTTACACTGCACTCCAAAGTCATTTCAGCGCAATCCAGGGTTACATAACTGGAAGTTGTAGTTGCACCGAAATGTTTTTCCAAACAATTCAGCAAGATGATGAACATGGTCCACTCGAATATATTGAAGGAAATTTGGCAATTGCCTTGAGTATCCAGTGACTATACCAGCTTCACTGCGTGTTCGAACCCCCCATGCAGGACTACGGCCACAATGTGAGTTGAATACTGCTAGATAGAACACTGAATTAAGCACGTAGAAATGTTCACATTTGATGGCTTCTTGATAGATTCAGGAAACACTTTCCAACTCGAAATCATGGTTAAAGTAGTCGGACGAACCGTAATCGGAAGTTGGTGACTCACAAACGGACTTCAGATATGATTGCTGGAGACTGATCAAAATTCATGAATCCCCAGTGACTTTATACTATTCGAATTCATGAAGTGCGTCCGCTTCGTTTGAGAGGCCCCCGCGTAGTTGATGATTTGTTTTGTTTTCCATTCATGTTATATGAAAAAGTACAATGGCTCTTTATCCAGAAGTACGTCGTAGGAATTTCGCAGTTATACCGCATGTCCTACTTTTAACTTTGGATTCAGCATATCCAGCAGACCTTGGACCACCATTCCAGGAACTCAGAAAAAAGGAATCTAATTGGGAAAAACCTATAAAAGAAGAGGATTCCAGAGCTCCAGTGTTCATTTGACTTTACCAAACTCGTTCATTTGAATTTGTCAGCCTCAAATGTATCCAATTTTGAAAATAAATGTATTAAACATTTTTTCATTTTTTAAAAACATCTCACAGTTAACTGAGATATAACAATTGGCGCAGTCGTGCGGATTTCAAAAACGTAGAAGTCAACCGGATTTCTCCAAGTAGTGCTCCTACGGTGATCTCCAGATCTTAAAGAAAAAAGAACCACGAGCAAGCCCAGTGAGCGGACGGTCTCTTCAACGCTAAGGGAACACGTGTAAGTCGTCAACCGCTACTCACCCCAGTGGAGCAACGCTTATGAAGTAGGATTTCATCCGTCGCAAAGGGAACGACTCGAAAAGCAACGCAGAATTAAGAAGAAAGAGAAGCAACGTAGATTTAAGAAGAAAAAAAACTTCAAACCAGCCTTGAATTCCTGTGGATTAGGAACACCTAGTGAAGCCCCTGGCAGCAATTCAAGACACCCATCGTCAACCACTCTGTCGAATCTCCCTGTTCTGAAAAACTGTGGATAGGAACACCTAGTGAAGCCCTTGGCAGAGACATTCAACAAACAAACAAGCATCAAACGTAAGTGACTTTGATTGATCATCTTTCCATTGATTGTATTTTTCAAAGTTGTCTTATTCATCCCCATTTTCATCCATTCCACCCAATTATTTATTTTCTCCATACAACAAGTGAAGAAAATAAAATAAAAAAAAAAATTCTCCATACAGCTGAAGAATAAAATGAATCACATTGATACTTCTTCATACAGCTGAAGAAAAAGAAAAGAAGAAAATGCCTGAAAATCCACCTGAAATCGAATCTTACAAACTTTCAGAATAATTTTCACTAATACCTGATTTCGATGGCGACAGGATTCTTTTGAATACATTTTTGAATGAATGCGACCAAGCTTACCATCTGGCAACGAATGATCAAAAATGTCTATTGATTACTCATTTCAAAAATCGATGGAAAGGAAAAGCAGCAGTACTAGTGAATTCTCAAAATCCTATAACGTATACTGCTACAAAACAACTATGGAACACTCATTTTGGCGATACCCGAGACTTGAATTCTCTCATCCAGGATCTCCAAAGAATGCGACAATCGAATGGCGAGACAGGTATAGCTTTCCATTCACGACTTCGAACTCATAACGCAAAAATGGTAGCCTGTGTAAATAAATCTGGTCTAACAGTAGATCAGAAAGATGCGCAAATATCCCGAATAAATAATATGACTCTCAATACATTGGATCAATTTACAATAGGTCATGTTATTTTGTGAACATATTTTTGGCTCCAGTAGCAATTCATCTGAATTTCAAATTTTCTTCGTCAGTATAAGTGCTAATCTTAATCTCTTCATTTCTCAAATTCACTTTCATACATCTGATTCTTCCACTTCTTTCCATTTCTATTTCTATTATTTCTCTTCTTATGAGTACAATGAGTCTGAAATTGGCACATCTGAATACCAGATCACTATTGAAAGACTTCAATTCATTTTCCAGTCAACTAATAAATTCCAAGTTTGACATTGTGGGTGTAACTGAGACCTGGCTTCGTTCTGGGTTGGGTGATGATGCTGTGAGAATTCCTAATTATGTGTTCATCAGACAGGATAGGGCAACACATGGTGGAGGAGTTGGGTTGTACATAAAAAGTAATATTAAACATAAAATACTAGTTCTAGAAGTTCTAGATAACATTGAACAGTTATGGGTACAAGTAACTATTAATAAAGAAAATTATACAGTCGGAGTAATTTATAGACCACCACACTCTAAAATTGAAAATTTTTTGCAGGTATTTGAGGATACTCTTATCAATGTATATGCAACAAATGATAATATCATATGTTTTGGCGATTTCAACATAAATCTTCTTGATGTCAATTGCTCACGTGCAGCCCAACTTCTATCTATAGGAGATTCATTCAAATTGAAACGAATAATTGATGAACCAACCAGAATAACAAAAAACTCTATGACACTGATAGACCTTATTTTTGTGAATGAAAACATTTCTCTATCAAAATGGGGAGTCAATGATTGGGGAATTTCTGATCATCTACTTATCTTCGTAGAAATCAAAAAGGATTTTCAGAAAAATGAACAGAAGTATTTTTTCTACCGAAATCTAGCTAATATTAACCTCACTAATTTTCAGAATGATTTACAGTCATTACCTCTCGAGCTAATTTTTGAGATGGATAGTATTGATGATAAGGTTCAATTTTTAACTGATCAAATAATACTTTTGTATGATATACACGCACCTTCTAGGAAAATACGACAAAGAAATAATTACAAATATGCTCCTTGGATCACTGATAATATAAAATACATGAAACGATTAAGAGAATCTGCTTTAAACAAATTTAGACAGACTAAACAGCCGCATCACTGGGAGTATTACAAACAATTGAGAAACTACACTACGTTCGCTATTCGCTCCGAAAAAAAGGCTTTTTTGAAACATAAATTTGAAAAGTGCACATCAAAAAAAAAATGGAATGAACTGAAAAAACTCAACATGTGTAAACAAAAAAATAGGGTGATACCTGAAAATCTTAGTGATGTCAATTCACTCAATACATATTTTGTTAATGTTATGAATAACGCAGAACAGCCCAGTAATCAACTGATAGACGAATATTCTAGAAATAGGAAACAAGATGTTATTGACGCTTTCAGTTTCAAACATGTTGGGGAAAGTGATATTTTCAATGTGATTCGTAATATCAAATCTAAAGCTTTTGGATATGATCAAATCAACATTACATTAATCCACATGTGCTGCCCTATTATCATTCCATTTCTGACTCATATCATCAATGAATGTATCTTAAAATCATATTTCCCTTCCAAATGGAAAATTGCCAACATATTACCAATACCTAAAGTTAATCAACCAACAGATTTCAGTCAACTCAGATCAGTAAGTATCTTGCCAGTATTCTCGAAAGTTCTTGAGAAAATAATGGAGACTCAAATTCGTCCTTTTTTGGAAGATAATTGTATTTTACCGCTAAAACAATCAGGATTCAGACCTGGTTACAGCTGTGTTACAGCACTAGCTAATATAACTGATGATATAATCAAAGGTATTGATGAAAATATGGCTACAGTACTCATTTTGCTAGATTTTACAAAAGCTTTCGATCTTGTCAATCACAGAATTCTTTTGGCCAAATTACACTACTTAGGGTTTGACAGCACTGCTAGTGATCTAGTTGCTTCTTTTTTATGTAATAGATATCAAAGAGTGGTTATTAATGAAAATTTTTCAAATTATTTACAAGTGACGGGAGGGGTTCCACAAGGTAGTATACTGGGTCCACTCTTGTTTACTATATTTACATCAACTCTTCATAAAACACTTAAATATTGCGATTATCATGTCTATGCTGATGATACACAAATCTATAAGACCTTTGACCCTGAGAGAGTATTACAATACAAAGAAGAGATCAACATAGATCTGCAATCACTAGGTGATGCTTGTGACGAATATTTACTCAAAATCAATCCGAAAAAAACCTGTGCCATTCTGTTTTGCAATGACAAGATTAGAAATGATCTTCTTCTTGCATTGGAACTGAAGATAAAAAATGAAATTATACCTTTCAGTAATAGCGCGAGAAATTTGGGATTGATCCTGGATTATAAACTGAGATTCAAAGAACAAGTGAATGCAATGATGAAACGTAGCTACACATGTTTGAAAATGATTTATCCACACAGACATTACTCAGGTCAAGATGTTAAAAAATTGTTGTGTGACTCACTTGTACTTACACAACTCAACTATTGTGATATAATTTATGGACCCTGTCTAGAAAATTTTGATTGTCAACGTATTCAAAAAATTCAGAACTCATGCTTGCGAATGATTTTTGGTCTCAGAAGAAGGCAAAGAATTTCACACAAACTAAAGGAAGCTCGGTGGTTGAATATGTCAAATAGACGGGAACTACATATGATTTGCAATTTTTATAAATTACTCAAATTCAAAAAACCTACTTATCTTTACAACAAAATTTTGTTCAGAAGAGATGTGCATGATTTGAACATTCGAAATACGACTCTTATTACAATACCACGGCATAGAAAAGAGATATTTAAAAGAAGTTTTTCATACAATATAGCTAAAGTTTTGAGTATACATAAAATCGTCGATTGTACACAATCTCTGGCTGCAGTAAAAAAATCAGCTTTGAAGTATCTCCACAAAAAACAAAATCCATTATAACACTATCACACAGGGTACCGAATTCTCGCATCACCATGGCTTGGATCTGAACGAACCAGTTTGTTTCTGGAATTCATACACTAATACTAATTATACCTATCAATGACTTAACTACTCACTCTGACCTACTCTACTTTTATCTCTCTCCTATACTTTCTTTCTCACTCGTTCTCATCCTCTTTCTCTCTTTCTCTCTCACACATTTATTCTCATCTCTTACAAGTTAGGATATAGATAGGAGGGTCCTAGTGGAAGAACAGCATTCTATCTACCAAGGTAGATGGAAAACTGAACTTCGACCCATTATTTAGCCTTACTGAACAATTGTACAATCTTTTTGTAGTAAGTATGTAACCGGGTTGAATAATAAACGTATTATTATTATTATTATTATTATCAAGCGGATTAGAACCAAGGATAGGACAAATAATAAGAGCCAGCAATCCACACACAATGGCAGATGCAGCTCAGAGAATTAAACGAGAAATTCAACTTTCGTATTTCGAATCACAGAAAATTCAAAAATCAGATCCCAGTTTCAACCAAAACCAAATGTAAATAAATCATACCAACAACAATTTTTTCGACCCAGACCTCCAATGAATTTCCAACAACGACCCAATTTCCAAAATCAACCATATCCCAACAACGACCCAATTTCTCAAGTCAATATCGACCAAATTTTTAAAATCAATCTCGTCCTCAATTCAATCCCAATCAACCTGGTCCATCCCAACAAATAAGAAAACAAGCAAGACCTTCAACAAATTTTCAACCACGCAATACGGTAATTCAACCCAATCCGAATTATCAGAAAGGCCAGCTTCAGAGAACGCATATCTTGAATAATGGAAGTCAATATTATAATGATGACCCATATTACGATAACAATTACGACTATTCCGAACAATGCTTTGATTATATTGATAATCAAGACGAATACTATGATGACGCTTATTATAACCCAATTAATTATGATCCATACGACGAACAATATCAGGATTTTCAAACAGATCACTTGTCAATCGGTCCTCCTATCAGCAATATTTCGACAAAAAATCATTGTCTCGATACAAAGACACCTACAGCCGACCAGAACGAAACTATGCACAATCTCAACAAAACAATGAAAGAAAACCTTCGCATTTGAACGCGAGAGTTAATAGCATTAAGGCCGGTATCGACAGTGCGAGGTTGCTCGCTGCGAATGCCTCGTACCATCTGCCTCAGGGTGAGCTCTTCAGCTAGCAGCTAGTTTGTAACCACGAATGCTCACTGCGAGCACGCGAACCACCCGCATTCGTAGTGAAGACAGTCGGGACAATATGTTTGTTTTTTTTATAGAAATGCGCAAATTGCTGCCGCTGCTTTTATTGTGATGGCGACGATTATTAGGAAAAAACAACAGAAAAAGCGACGTAAACCCCGTTGGTGGGTCAAAAAAATTTATCGAAATCGGTTCGAATATGGAAACAGACTCCTAGAAGACGTGAGGTTCGAAGAAGACGTGCCAAATTTCTTGCGAATGTCCAAGCAAGATTTGGTTTCAGAACACTTCACTAATTGTCTGATCATTTCATGATTATCCATGATGATAGTTTCGTTGTGGAGGTTCGTTGGTTTGCAGTGCAGAATTGTGTCTTGTACGGTGCGAAGCAGACAGCGCAGGTATCCACTTGACGCACAGCTCGGAGCGAGGCACCAGGCACCTTTGAGCACTGATCCAAAACCAACAAGCACAAACACACGGCTCGCCTCACATTGTGCGACGCGAACGCCTCGTAGCGAGCAACCCCGGTATCCACAGTCCGAGGCAAAGCCGAGCATTCGCCACGAGGCATTCGCAGTGAGCAACCTCGCACTGTCGATACCGGCCTTTAGTCCAGCGAATTTATACTATATTTACAACACAACAAGAACTTATCGAGTACTCATTGATACGGGTGCCAGAATTTCTGTTTCAAAACAAAAATCATGTGAAACTCTACCAATTCGAATACAAGAATATTCAAGAATCTCAGGTATAACAAACAACTCGATTATTGTGACAGAATCAACCCTCGTACCATTTGTAGACAATGATCCCCATAAAATTTTTATTCACGATTTAGACATCGCTTTTGACGGAATTTTAGGAATTGATTTCTTAGAACATTACCAAGGAATCGTTGATATAAAAGACAAACAACTGATTTTGAATTACAAAACCGTTCCTCTAATAAAACCCGAGAAAGACTTTTTAGAAATTTATTTTCCCATAACGAATGATCCTCTTTTAAGTCAGCCGAGTCAATCGTATAAAAAACAAAAAATATTCTTTCTACCACAACCATTTGTACAACCACCTGTGCAATCACAAGAAATATTTTACCCTCCAGAACCACTACCACCAAGTCAAGTACTAGATCCAACCCTTGACGATAATTTCGAATATGACCCAGATAATTATTTTTCCGAAGACAGAAATGATTGGGAAACTTACTTGAAAGACGAAATACCTAACGAATGTCATCTCAAAAAATTAAGCATCATTGAAATTGAACCTAGAGTAGAGAAAGTTTTTGAACTTAACTCGAATCTGAAAAATTGCGAAGCAATACTGATTGCTTGTGACAAAGAAAAAGTAAGACTACCCAACGCCTTGATAGAAACAAATGAAGAAGGAGAATTTTTCACAACAATATTGAATTCAAATGATTGCGAATAAGCAATTGATTTTTCCGACATAACTTCAGAATCAGTTCCACAAACTGAAAACATTTTGAACTTTACTGAAACAGACACTGAAAATTTTCCAACTTATGATCGTAGATATGGAATAAGAAAGACTTTGAGACTTGAACATTTGAATGAAGAAGAACAAAAAATGCTAGAAAACTTGTGCTTAGAATTTTCCAATATATTTTATCTAGAAGGTGATGCACCTACTTTCACAAGTGAAATTAAACACAAAATTGATACAAAAGACGCAAAACCAATTTTTACAAAATCCTATCGTTATCCACGATTACATAAAAATGAAAAGAAGACACGAGTATCAAAAATGTTAGAAAAAAACATTATTAGACCTTTTCACCATGGTCTTTTCCAGTATGGGTTGTACCCAAAAAACTTGCCTCCGGAAAACAGAGATGGAGAATTGTCATAGACTATAGAAAACTCAATCAAGTAACTGTTGATGATAAATATCCACTTCCCAATATCACGGATATACTTGATCAACTCGGACAATGTACATACTTTTCCACATTGGACTTAGCATCAGGTTTTCATCAAATTGAAGTAGATGAAAAAGATATTGAGAACCCTGTTTTTCAATTGACAACGGTCACTACGAATTCCTTTGTAAGCCCTTTGGATTGAAAAACAGCCCTTCTACTTTCCAAAGAGTAGTAGGCAATATTTTGACTGGTATACAGAACGAACGATGTTTGGTCTACATGGACGACATCATAATTTATTCTTCAACATTACATGATCACTATCTTGATTGAATGAAGTATTCAATCGATTGAGAAATGCTAATCTCAAAATTCAACCCGACAAATGTGAATTTCTAAAAAAAGAAGTTACTTATTTCGGACATATCATATCCGAAGAAGGAGTAAAACCAAATCCTGAAAAAATTGAAGCTGTAATAAAATATCCTGAACCAAAAAATCCAAAAGACATCAAGTCATTCCTTGGACTAGCAGGCTATCATCGTAGATTTATTCCAAATTTTGCTAAAATATCCAAACCCATGACACGATTATTATAAAAAGATGTCCCATTTTTCTTCAATGAAGAATGTAAAAAAGCTTTCGGCCAACTGAAAGAAGCTCTTTCCAAATCTCCTATTTCAATATATCCTAATTTCAATGAAGCATTCATTCTAACTACGGACGCATCTTCATACGTAATTGATGCTGTTCCTTCACAAGGACGCATTGGACAAGATTTGCCCATTGCATATGCTTCAAGAACCCTTTGCCCTGCTGAAACGAAATATTCAACTATTGAAAGAGAATTGCTTGCAATTGTTTGGTCAGTTAAACACTTCAGACCCTATATTTACTTTAGTATAAAAGACCCTGGAAGCAGACTCGCAAGATGGAGACTCAAACTCGAAGAATATGACTATGAAATAATTTATAAACCTGGAAATGTAATGAAAACGCAGATGCACTATCTCGCATCAAAATCAATCATTTTTCAGATACTTTCATACTCCACCACAAAATTTTGACAAACAACTCTGAAAACGAATCCGAAAACGAATCTGAAACATCTGAACAAACCGAAATATCATCTGAAACTCTTAAAGAATTCAAAAATTTTCCTAAACTATGTCAAACGAAATCAATAATTGATTATTCGAAAATAAAACTTTCAAATTCTCAACTATTAGACAAAAGTCATAAAAACATCATAACTGTCATGCAACAAAAGAAACTCAACCAACTACACGAAGCAATCATAGAAGACATATTTGAAGAACAATATGACTTCGCAGATAAAAAACTAAATATTCTCTCAAGTAAAAGTGTCAGAAATCGGAAATATTACATCATTGCAACTCCGTTTCATCCAGAAGAAACACTTGCACATATGTTCATTTCGCTTTATAAAGATCAACATGAATTAAAAGCCAATGAAACGTATTACATTGAAAACAATCCCGAACCACCACTCCAAGAATTACTTTCGTATATTCTTTCAGATGAAGAAGACATAAAATTAATCATATGTCAAAACATAACTAAAACTCCAGATCGTGACCAAATTCCAATAATCCTCGATCAATATCATAACAGTAAATCAAATCTACACCGAGGTATTAACGAAACACTTCGAAGAATCAAAGAAAAATATGACTGGCAAGATGAAGATGTTGAAAACTTCATTAACAAATGTGAAATTTGTCAGACAAAAATTTGTAGAAAAATCCTACAAAACCCTTTCGTGATAACGGAAACAACAAAAACACCTGTCGAACGAATCAATATTGACATATCACAAATCCCAAGTGACAATTATATCTTGACTATCCGAGATGAACTCACAAAATTCACTCAAGCCTACCCACTAGAAAACAAGTCAGCCAAATCAGTCATACACACCCTTATGATTTTCTTTCAACATTATGGAACACCACTTCGAATCCACTGTGATTCAGGAAGGGAATTTAATAATACTCTAATGAAAGACCTTTGTCATTTTTATGACATGAAATTGACATTTTCAAGTACTGATGATCATCCCCAATCAAATGGATCCCTCGAACGTTTCCATGCAACTCTGCAGAATACCCCAATGAACACCCTTTAAATATATTACCATATGCAGTAATATGCTATAATAACTGTACTAACAAATCGCATGGTTTCACACCATACGAATTGATTTTCGGTCATACTTCAAGTAGACCACCAGAGAAAACTTATAACCAAGAACAATTAATTATTAAATATCTAAGAGATTTAAATAATCGAATATCGTACTTTTATAAAATAGCTAGAGAACGTATAAATCGTAGCAAAGAAAAAGCAAAAGTTTGCTTTGATGAACGCTTAAAACAAGAACCATACGAGCTCAAAATTGGAGACAAAGTATATGTAAAAGAAAGTCAAATAGGTTCTTAGTTACAAAATAAATTCAATGGTCCCTTCAAAATTATTGAAGTGTATCAAAATTCAGCTCTTGTTGAAAATCTTACAACTAAACAACGAAGTAAATTTAATTTCGATAAATTAAAACCTTATCATGAATAATTTCTTTTCAGACCCATAAATAATACCATAAATAATACAATTGGAATATACTACAATAAAGAAGGCTGTTCCAAAATCTCCAACGACCACTGGACATTATTAGTGTATAAAGATCTAAGTCCCGTAAGATATACATTAGATCATAACCAAGACATTTTAAATGATTTAATCTTTTTGTTCGAAACTGACAGCCCTAGAATGAACCATTTTTACGCCGATATAAAACCACATCTTACTATGTTGAATCAAATAGCAAACTCAATCGAATCGAAATATTATCAAATGAAATATGATACTGAAGAATTATCGCGAAGAACGAAATGCGGATTAATAGATGGTATCAGAAGCGTTTGGAAAGCAATATCTGGCAACCCTGACGCTTCAGACGGAGAATATTTCATTAACTCTATCAACCAACTATATAGCCACGAACATCAAATTGAAAATTTACTGAAAGAACAAATTTCAGTAACAACTTCAGTAATTAGAAATTTCAATGAAACGATACAAAAATTACAAGTCGATGAAGCAACAGTCAATGAAGATATCAAAAATATTGAAAAGTCAATATATAAACTCTCTGACGAATTTGCATTAGTTAAAGCTAAGTTTAAAACTCTAGACATTTGTGAATCTCTCATGGAAAGTTATGTCTATTTAGAAGATTACGTGAATAATATCTTGCAATCAATTACTTTTGCTCGATTGAGAATTATCCATACATCGATAATTGAACCATCAGACTTAGTGAATGCCCTTCAAGAAATATCTCAAACATTAGAAAAGAGTAATCTTCCTATACAACCTGAAATAGCTTCAGTCGCAAAGTATCTCGACTTAATTGAACTTGCAGCATTTCAAACTGATTCAAAAGTTATCTTTATTTTGAAAATACCACTTGTTTAACCCGAAGTTTACACAATCTATCGACCTTATCCTATTTCTATTCTGGATAATAGAACTGGATTACATCACATACTTCCTACCAATATAAAATATATTGCAAAATATGATGATTCACAGTCGTACGTCATTATACCAAAATTCGAAAATTGTAAAACCCTTTTTTTTGGTATGAAAATTTGTGAAAACGTTTTACCTTATCCTATTGACAATAATGCCATTTGTGAGGCTCAAATATTCAGACATCTGATGGAACTACTGAAAGCTTGCAAAACGAATTTGCTCTTTGCAAAAGATTATAACGTATATGAAATCTATTTCAATACATGCCTTATAATTCTCTCAGATCCCTTACCTATAACTATGAATTGTAACAAGGAAGCCAAAACCGAAATCATTGAAACAAATACAATTTTGAAAATGAATGAAAATTGTTATGCATTTATCGGAAGAACAAGAGTTCATGCAAAGAAGTTCCCATTGATTGAGAGAAATATAACATACAAAATTCATGAAAACTTGATACCTTTCCACTGTAGGACTTCCTGAAAAAATTTCTGAAAAAATTGATTTTCCAAAACTGAAATCTCTGAAATTGAACAAAATCTATGTTGATGATTCAAATACAGCTCAATACAAATTGAATAAGTATTCAGATCAACTTGATAAATTAATAAATGAACCTTTCGTTACAAAACATATGTCATGGTTCACCTATTGTACTATTGCCCTAATAATTTTTCTTATTGTACTATATTGTTTTTGCGAATGTAAGAATAAGAGAAATTTGACAATTGTGACATCAAGAAACGATGATCCACCCTCACCGCCAAGAAATAGGAACAAGTTCCGAGCCCTTTCAAAGTTCTTCCCAAGAAGACGGCCCAGTTACCAAATTGGAGAACCTGTCGAAGAAGAAGAAATTGATCTCAACCCGAGTTTCAGTAAAATCAATGCCTGAAAAGTTGCTGCTGCATATAGCATCAACTTTTTCATAAAAAGGGGAGTTGTTATATGAAAAAGTACAATGGCTCTTTATCCAGAAGTACGTCGTAGGAATTGCGCAGTAATGCCGCATGTCCTACTTTTAACCTTGGATTCAGCATATCTAGCAGACTTTGGACCACCATTCCAGAAACTCAGAACAAAGGAATCTAAGTGGGGAAAACCTATGAAAGAAGAGGATTCCAGAGCTCCAGCGTTCATTTGACTTTGCTAAACTCGATCATTTGATTTTGTCCGACTCAAGCTATCCAATTTTGAAAATAAATGTATTAAACATTTTTTCATTTTTCAAAAACATCTCACAGTAAACTGAGATATAACATGTTACAATCGATTTCAAGCATCAATCCAGCTATTGTGGGAGTTGCCCACACCCAACCATTTCACATAAGCCTCATGGACTTTCTCCACCAAATAAACATAAGGATTCTTTCACTTTTATAATTCCTTTTCGTGAAAAGCTCCACTCATTGGACGCCCCCCCCCCCAGGTAATTCAACAAATAGGTGGTGGGATCGGTTATTTTGATTTTCGCTATGCGGAATATCTCACATGTCCAACCGGGCATATATCGTTTCTCGAACAATTTCGAAGGAACGGTAAATGATATCAATCTGTTCATTTTCACCCATATAATCCGTAATATATTCCCGTGACATTGTTGGATATTGTTCTAGATAGGGACATCAAAAATTCGACATTCTCCAAAATTACTTTGCCGGATACATATCATCACAGGCACCACACATGATTGTAAATTTAGAAAAATTTCATAGTTACCGCGGCCTGACGACCAATCAGCCACCTGTTTCCCCATTGGCTGAGCAGTTCAAAAGACTAAGATGTTCATCACCGCTGGACCGATGTATTTTTGAATGTAAATTCAATGAGGAATCTATACGAAGAATTACACATATAGCTATTTAAAAAAAAATGAATAATATACATGAGTTATACAGTTTTATTGTATAAATGCATGATTGACTTGGTTAGGTTCTCAGATGTTTGTCTACAATAGCTTTGTTGAGATCAAACTATATAATATTGTCTATCATTTTTTCCAGTACTCTTATACATCAATCTACTGATATATTGAATGAAGAGTTCGTTACCTTTGAAAACGCGAGCGGATGTAGAAATGAAAACGTGGCCTTCAAATTGGATACCAATGATTCCGACTTTACTCAATGAATACCTGTTCATTCCAATTCTCACAAGTTGATACTTGTTTTTGATAACCGTGGTTTTGGAGATTCACCTGATTCGAGGAAAATCAAGCAACCTACTGCTTCACAAGCAAGCACGCTCTGTCTCGAGTGAGATATAATAAAATATTTCGGAAATGATTTACTTCATTACAAGTATATCGCTTATGTAAATTTTCAAATTTTTGCTTCAATATCTATTTGAATTCGATGTGCCAAAAAATGAAGAAGGTGAAATGCAGTGAGGACAATAATAAAGTTCACCGCTTGTACGTGTGGCAATTTGCATAGAGACAATTGAGAAGCAGATTTTGGGAGTATTTTTCGATTGATCGAAGGCGTTTTCAGAGACGTGTAAACGAATCATCCAGATCGAATAAACTGATTTTAGATCAATTACATAAAGAAAAATATATATGTTGCAAGATTTACATAAATTCCGTACACATTTGGTTCAAGGACTACCCCCCTCTCTCTCTCTTTCTCAGTCACAGAATATTTGAACAGGGCAGCAGGAGTTGGGATCGTCCAGTGAATGATGACCATCACAAACAACGGAACAAGACAGTTCCCCTCCATCTTGAAAGGGTTCGAAATACAACAATCTACAACATTCTAGTAACGTTTGTTGAGAGGGTTGTGGAGGTGTTACTGAGAAAAGACTATTGAAATATTGAAACGTATCCATTTACTGATTTACAGTTCGAAAAGTTTTCAATAATTTCATCTGATAAACATCTCCCATTTTAATCTTGAGAATAATTTTTTTTCGAAAATAACATGTTTTAATGAAATTATTGCATTCAATCGTTGTTTACTTTCATCCTCGAGTCCAATTAACGAACGGTTTCCATTAGTTTAAGTCGAGTATCTGAGAGAGACATCCGCGATCATTTTTGTCGCGCCAGGACCCGCGTCAACTGAAAGGTTAAAAAACGTTTAACGCTTCGTCAAAAGCGTCTGAAGGTTCTTCAAAAGCATCTTACGCTTCGTTGAAAGCTTCTAGTAATGCGTAAAATGCGTCTAGCGCTTCGTTAAAAGTGTCTAACGCTGAGTTAACGACGTCTAATGCTTCGTCAGAAGCGTCTAACGCTTCGTTAAAATCTTCGAAGGCTTTGTTATAGGCGTCTAGCGCTTAGTTAAAAGCATCTAACGCTTTCGGAGACACCTCAACCCCCTAGAAGCTCGCGCTGTCAAAAACTACCCTTTATACACAGGTACATATTTACCAGTATCATCCCACTTTCTGATCATCAAACTGGATATCAGTACTGTGTGTCTGGAACACGCCTGCAGGAGAGGTTAACTCTCGGCCTAAAGGGCATCAACGGTTTCGATTCCGCCTATCGCCGAAACGGCATAGCTTACTCTCAAAACAAGTCTTTGATACAGTGCGTGGTCAAAGGACGTTGGTTTGGGAGAGAAAGCAGCCTCTTGGTTCGTAACGACAGCTATGAAGACCAAACACAAACTCGTTATGGGTGAGAAAGAGCCATCATTCAAAAGGAATATCGTGCAGAAAATTTCCATATCATTACCAAGACGAATTAGTTCCAATCAACTGTTTGATATGAGCGAGAATAATTGGCGAAAAGCTTCACTTTCGGCGATGAGTACAGCACGAAATCACATCAACAGTATCGGTGAATGTTAGATGTTTCAAGTACCTAGAATAATACCAATTGGAGAAAAAAGTTGGGGTATTCTACCTTTGATACCAATATTTTCTGTACTTGCCTTGACTTGGTTGGTGACTTGACTTGAAGATGATCTGCGACACAAGGCAAAAGGAGAGATCGGTAAAAAAAGATCAGGATTATTTTTAAGAAAAGGTCGTCACGGCTATGGGCTTTTCCTTCGAAAACAAAAAAACTCTAGATGAAGCAATATAACAGATTGATGTAGAGTTGATCAAATACGCAAATCAACCGAAAACCCCCCGTTTCGAGGGAGTTTATATGCGTAATCAACTGCTACATTCCTGACCAGCAGCCGAAGAATGTGCCATCATAAATCTGGACCTTTGAAAGAACAGAAGAACACATTGAGCAGCTTTCTGCAATTATGAAAATGGGGTGAAATATTTTGAAAGTTTTGGACATTTGAAAATTTCATACAACAATGATCGCTATCAAAATTTCAAAGAGTCAAATTGTGGACACTTGTGCTTGGAATTCCTCTATGATACTGGTGTGTAGCACACGGTGAGATTCAGTCATGTCTCTGGTTGTCACGCTGACGAGTCGTACTTCCACGATGAGCAGTAATTCTACGCTGATACGGTTTGACATTGAATGCATACCAAAAATAAAGGAGAGTCATAAGTAAGGGATCTACGAAAGTTCTAGTAAATAATCGAGGGTTATTTCTTATGAAGATTCATTCTGTCAATTTTGGATCCAGCGACCAATCAGAGCGCGCCGAGTTGTCCCGTGATCCAGACGTTGCGTCGTGATTACCCCACGTCACCTATCAGTTACTAGCTGCAGATTCACCAACGGAGCATTCTAGAGGTTGATCTCGCGCCGTCGCTACGAGTTACCCAAACATTGCCAATGCACCTGCTGCACAGCGCTTTTGGATCAGTTAATTCATTCTTGGATGGTAAACACTTCAAAGGCTGCAAAAGATTACATCCTCTTATGGCACTCGGATTAGAAATTATCCATTTCCGATCTATCTTTAAAAAAAATAAAAAAGCAATTGTGGAAGATTTACGCTCAGAACTTATCAATTTTGGTGATGGAATGTTATCATTTTCGTATTTAATCGGTAACCATGAGATCTCCGAATTGATCGAATCGTATAAGACATATAGGAAAGCTTGTTTAAATGGCGATTTTGGAAAAACTGCACTGTATGATGTATATTTATTTTATTAATCATTATTCGACTCCAACAAGAAGCATAAGAACTGAGACTTCTCCTCGTATAAGTATATTTTTCCAAAAATCACAAACTTGTTTTTTACCTTTAATCACCCTAACTAAGCTCGTTGGTTGGTTGAGTACCATAATAATTCAACTTATATCAGAACTATTAATCCAGAAATAACTAAAGAATTGGAAAAAGGATATCTTGGAATTCAACGGACCGAACAGTCATTCTTCAGACAACCAATCGATTTGACCCTCGAACAAACGATTGATGCTGATGCAGCGAAGAGGTAAATTGGAATAATCAACTTTTCCAACTCCATTTCTGCAAGACAACGATGGTGTTTAAGCCACCAAATAAGATCAACAATAATATCATATACATATGAAGCAACCAGCTTACGAAAACGTCAGGACGTAACTGCTGATTTGGAGAGACATTGTATGAAAAAGACACTGAGCAGCTTGAAAAATTCATCAATAGATTTTCCAAATTTGAAAACCCATTCGCTACAGGCCTAGATGAAAAACAATTGTATAATATTTCTAATGAAAGATCAGCTTCAACGGCGTAGACCAGTTCTTATTGAATGCTGACTTCAAAGGTAATGAATTGCGAGAAAAATCCATAGACGAATGTTCTGTAGCTGAGGAACGATTTTAGAAACCGATATAACGATTGAAAATATCGAATTTTCCTTCGGTAGTTGTTGAGAAAATAACTGAAAAGTGGTGGTAAAGTCCAAGAAATCCATGCAGCAAGATTTGTTTGGAGGAATGTTAGGCTTATCAATGGATCATGCACTTGACGTCGACAAAATTTTATACTATCCCATTATTCTAATTCCAATGTCATTGTGTCATTTGGATGGATCAATCTGTAAAACCAAAATATCGGCTATTGTTGCAGTTTTTGAAAAAGAGCAATAACCAGGAAATATACCCAACATGTACGAAAGAAAATATTAGTTGATGGCTTTTTCTTGGCTCTGACAGAAGTTATTGTCAAAAAAGCTGCAAATTGATTGGTTCATTCTTATTTTATTTCAGTCATCAGTATAAAAAAATGTTTTATGCTCTCATTTCCAATGTATTTTAATTAGTTTCATATTTTATTCCTGTGATCATGCAATTGACGTCGAGAAAATTTTATACTATCCCATTATTCCAATTCCAATGTCATTGTGTCATTTGGATGGATCAATCTATAAAACCAAAAAATCGGCTATCGTTGCAGTTTTTGAAAAAGAGCAACGACCAGGAAATATACCCAACATGTTCGAAAGAAAATATTAGTTCATGGCTTTTTCTTGGCTTTGACACAGAAGTCATTGTCAAAAAAGCTGCAAATTGATTGGTTCATTCTTATTTTATTTTAGTCATCAGTATAAAAAAATGTTTTATGCCCTTATTTCCAATGTATTTCAATTAGTTTCTTATTTTATTCCTGTTTTATTTCATTTGCTGTTCAAACTCTCCTTAAAGCACCTCGAGTTGACATCATATATGACCAATATATCTCTCCGTCAATAAAGGATCATGAACGCGCTCTACGGAACGAAGAAAATTCCATAGATTTCATTTTCAGTGGTCCCATGCAAGTTCGACCGACAGATTTCTCAAAGGAATTGAAAAAAATCAACTTCAAAAAGGCCTTAGTGGCATTTTTATCGATCACTGGTGCGCTCCAGAAATGGCGCCTTTCATTGGTGGAACAATAATTAATTTAAATTACGATTGTTGTTACTCGTATAAACTTGAGAATGATGTTATTATGCATACAATAAATGGGGATTTATATTGTAGAAATCACGAAGGAGCTGAGCAAAATAGTATAGCACACTTTCAACTCGAAAACGGGTCTGCCTCCAATATTCTCATAAAATCGTGTGACGACGTTCTGGTTATCATGCTTGGGAATATGGATCACCTGAAGAATAATAGCTCAAATGTTTACATGGAGTATGGATAAACGATGAGATCAATTTTTTTCCCCTGAAGATGCAAACTTTTTTAGCGAAATGCGCGTCGAGTGCAAAAATATCAGTTTGGTGTTAGGGTAATTGATCTCTAGGTAAAGTTTCAATGAGTATGGAGCAGCCAATGGAAAAATAAAAAATGATGAAGAATTTTGAATATCACCCAATTGCATACTGAATTAGAACCCACAGTATGTTCAAGTATACCAGGGTTACACGCCCCCACGGGATATGATTACAACCCTTCATTTTTCGAGGAAAGAAAAAAGAAGCGAATTCAAATTATCAAGGACAATTTGGATTATCACAACGGACTATCTGACCTTGCGGAATCTTGTGTGCCAGGATTATAAAATCAATCATTTCTATCTAAAAATTTGTTTGCGAATTGTACGGCTATAATAAGGTATCAGATGTTAATGATGCGAGATTCCAGAAATTTTGTTCGACGTAAGAATCTGCGCAAGTACAGATGAGGCGTTTCAAAAAGCTCTGCTGAAATACGACGCATCGACTTTACCACCTTGTAAAATCGAGCTCCATCAACAACTTTTGCGGGCAAAATTCATTACAAGCATTTGGCGGAATGTTCACCTGAGTATTAGATGTTGTCCTTACCTGAAAGTGGCGGTTGGATCATGAAAAATAATAAATATGAATTCAAATGGTTTGAAGGAGATTGTATGCCACCAACAAAATTGGTGAAGCTCCCGAAAAGGATATGAACAATGAAGATTTGTATTTTCCCATAAGTTTGTTTTGTGACAAGTTTCATCAGTGAATATTTATTTTTAGATAAAAAACCCTTTCGATAATACCAATATGTTGTCGAGCGATGATTCATATGATGACAATGAAGATAAGGGTAACGAAGAAGGCGACGATTGGAAGAATAATTAAATTTATGATTATTTTCAAGTTTGCTGATGATAAAACCCCACTTAAAGTGTCTGCCTTCTTCTTATTATTTTTTATTATGGTTATTGAAGACGCTGTTTCAACGGCAGCATGAACAATACACTTCATTTAATATAGAAAAAAGAACAACTTGGGATAATTTTTTTCATGTTATCCCCCTTGAAAGTGTCTGCCTTATCATTTATTTTGAAATTACCTCGATATTACATTAAATATTGTTGACTTCCTTATAAAACACTTCATTTAATATAAAAAAAAGAAAACCTTTGGAACAATTTTTTTTCATGTTAACCCCCTTAGAAGTGCTTGCCTGATTTATTATTCATTGTAAAATTAGCTCAATTTCACATTAAAGATTGTTGGCTTCTGAATAAAATACTAAATTCAGTATGGAAAAAATAACAACTTTGTATTAATTTTTTTTTCATGTTAACCCCCTTGAAAGTGTCTGCCTCATTTATTATTCATTGTGAAAATTAGCTCAATTTCACACTGAAGATTGTTGGCTTCTGAATAAAACACTCCATTTGGACAATATTTTTTGCACCTTTCCTCTATGCGAAGTACCTGGTGCCCGTAGGTAGTTCTAGCCAACACATACTCACCCTCGCATCAACCCAAGAGATGCATTTTAGCAAAATTTCAAGGTGCATGAAACACTTCATGAAACGTGCGTCAGCAGCTCTTGGACTTATATGCGTGCTGATTCGGATGAAGTCGGTTATGAACTGACACTCTTATGTACCGCTCACATAGCCCCCCATTGTTTTGAGAAAGATCGATGTGAGACTATTTGGTCGGAATGGCTTGGGAAAGGTGTGACAATCCCACTCGTATTCCTCTCCACTTACTGGAAATATACCTCAGAGCTGAAGAGGTTCTCAATATTTCAACCAGGTGCGGTATAAAAATATCCATTCCCCATTGAAGTAGGGCTGGTCTTATACAGTCAGGGCCTGGTGACTTGAAGGAGGAAAAAGCCCAATATGGCGCACCTTGACTTGTCTTCATCAATTACTGCTCTATCAGATTGCCAATCGTATTATGAAAGCAGACCTTGGAAGTAAGTTTCCATAAGAATTTCAGCGCTCTCTTGAAGGTCGGCGGCTTTGTCGCCATTTTTCCTCGACAGGATGCCAATACTCTTATGGTGGTCATTTGACAGTGCCTTCTGTAGTCTAAAAACTCGTGTGAAAGTCTTCAACTACCTCACAATAGGCTCTCCACGCTTCAGTTTGCTTTTGTCTGCAGGCTTTTTTTAACTCTCTTGAGGTTGGCTTGATATCTTCCCCAGTCCTCTTTGAGTTTTGTTCGTTTTGCCTTGTTAAAGGTAGTTCTCGCTATCTTTCTGAGGTGTTCCAGTTGAAGAACCATATAATCTTTCTGAACCATCCTCATCGTACAGGATTCGCTATAGCAATGTCTATTTTGTTTTGGATAGATACCGTGTACCTTTCAGCTCTTCATTATTGCCAGGAGTCAGGACCTCTGTTTCCCGCAGAGCTCCTTTTAAGAGTCGATTGTAGAGAGCTACATCCGTCCTCTTCGAGTCACCGTATTTTACAGTGGTCCTGAGACCCTGGCATAGCGTATAGGTCAACCAGCGGTGGTCTGACATAGAAATATGATCCGACACTTGCCAGTCCTGAATTTTGTTTAATATCTTGGCTGTCGCCAGCGTAATATCTATTAATGTTTTGCTACCGGCGTTAATAAATGTCGGCTCCGTGCCTCTGTTCAAGATTGTTAGATCTTTCTCAATTTTATATTTATATATAGACATACCTCGGGCGTTGATATCCTTGCTGCCTCAGCTCAGGTGGTGAGAGATTCAGTTGCAACCCAATATCAACTGCACTCTCTGATTGAGGCAGTGATCCACTAGTGCCTCCATTTCTCTATTCGGTGGTAAGGTGCCTGCATCTGAAGGAGAGTACATCTAGTATCAACGCCGTATATTTGTATTTTCCATCTGGACATTCCACTTTAACCGCAGTAAGGTCTGAGGTGCAGAATTGTGCCATCGGAAGGGTTCTGTTTCTCCTGGGAACGTAAAGGGCTGTCCCAGATAGCTGATTGCTTGGTGAGCTGAGACTTTGACCAGTTAGGATACTGAAACCAGTTATTTTGCTCTTTATTATCCAGAGCTCCTGAATCGAAGCTTTTGCACCGTCTATTACAGGGGTTATCGCACGTTGAAAGGTAAAGCCTCGTCAATCCAGTGCTCACACAAATTTAGACTTCTGTGGGTTGACTTTCGTCAGCTCGTTAATGGAACGAACAAATTTAAAACAACAACAACAATTTCAGTTCCCTCATTTCTCAGTCAAGAGATTTGTTATTTCGAATTTTTATTCATAGAACGGGTGGCAGTGAGAGAATTTCATTTTTGAACAATTTGTTACGCCTTCGAAAGTAGAAATAATTGACGCTGAAACCAATCAAAATCTGCAAAAAATGTACGCACTTTGCGTTTGTATACACTGTACACTCAAGAGTATGCCCCATCGATTTTCGTCACTCACAGGATGGCGTGATGGGCATTCTGTGAAAACTTGGTCTTCATTGAACTTTTTCGCAATATATTTGGGCAAGTTATGAGACACCTTGTATTATTTGAAACAGTATATCTTCAGGACTTCCATACTCCGAGCGATGCTTTTATGTGTAACAAATACAATTTCAAACTACTGTAGAACTTAATAAATGCAAATTCTGACTTTTACATCAAGAACCATGGAGCGCGGATTTTTTTTTCAGATAAGGATTTTTTTACCTTGCAAAGGCAGACTCCCCAAGAATCTATCATTGTCGCCCGGTCTATCAGATATTGAATAAATGCAAAGACGACTTCGACTAACACATCGAAACATTGAATTTTTTTTACGAATCGATTAATTTTACTCCGAGAGTATGAACTAACACTGAAAAAATTGGTGGAAATTACCGATCACTGGCGCAATGTCTGAATTATTAATAGATGCAAGTAATTATTTATTGATGGTTGATTTTTTATAACCGCCGTTGTTCTTATTCTTTAATGATTGATAATTTCATACTATGACCTCATCTCATCGGATCATTACCTACCTAGTATAAATTGTGTCATGACAAAAAAATATGTTAGTACTTTCATGAAAACAGTGCATCATGATGGCAGACAAAAAGTATACCATTGGTACGATGAAAATCTCAGAAACTGGTAAGACCTGCCTTTTTTCATGCATTGAAACATTAAGATAGCACTGCAAAATGTTAAATTTTCATATTCGAATTAGAGCTTCAGGAAGATTCCAATTTCAATTTAAAATTCAATATGTCATAGCAATAATCGAAAAGTCGTAATAATTGTAGTACTTGTTTCAGTTGGAAGTTCTTGTGACGCCAATCGATGATTAATATAAGAAGCACTCCAGTCGTGCTGATTTTTTCTATAATCGAATATTCGTTTCTCAACCAAACTCATAGAAAACAATTATTCGGGAAAAAACATCAATAGCAATCATACAAATTTTTTTCTCCATAACCTATCTGAAAACCACTACATCAAGGATAACAAATTTTCAAAAGAAACAAACCCTTCGAAGAGTCTAGAGGTATTATTTCATCACTTATAGACGAATCATTTCGTAAACAAAAAGAAAGGAAGAGATCATCTGAAACAGATAATGTTTTACAACATTTGTTTCAGCTTACCCTGAACAAAATATTCGCTCGAATGTGGTTGACAATTTTTCTTGCTGAGTGATATTGGTTCATACTTTATTTTACGAGAAGCGACGATAGGTTGGACCAAATTGGTAGTCACATCTTTTGCCCTAAAAAACAGTTCTATCATATGGCTCACTCACCGTGCCCTGGAAAACCATTATGTTTTTCTGGTGAAGCATAAAAAATTTGTTTGGGAAAGGAGAGAAGACCCAAAAAAAATTCTTGTCTTCGTGGAGGGTTGGTCTGATCGAACGTGGCTCCTGACAAGTGGGTCATTTAACCTATATAATACTTGCCCTAGGAGGGATATTGTGGCTTGAACTAATACCACTTTTTGTCGAATATTTTAAAGCATACAAAATCGCTGAATAAGAAAAAAATTTGATACAATTTCATTTCCGATTTCTTTTATATAAGGCTGTTCGTTGAAAAGTCACATTGGAAGATTCTTCTGGTATCAATGGTCTCTTAATATTTTTCCTACACGTTTGTAACATGAACATTATCATTTTTCAATTACCATCAATGTTTTGTTATCCTGAACTGCTTGCGGTGTGCCCAACCATACTCGAATAGGAGAATTATTGATAATATATGTGTACATATAAACACATACACATATACATATCATATATACACATAGACATATATACCTATCTTCAATGTTATATTATCATTTATATAGATGGTATATTTTTTTATATTCCACAGAAAACCTCAAATCAAAATAGCTATTGACATATATGTACAGGTTTCGAATATTATTCATCTTCATTCATCATGCTACTGACGACTATGATGTTGTATCTAATAAATTTTTTTTCACTTGGAATGTATAAGTAGTTCCGGAGAAAGCATATTTTTCTCAGACAGCCTGATTGATTTCTCCCCCAAATCGTCGTTCATTGTCCAATTCAATCCCCTTTTTCACACATGTTGTGTCCGATGGGTGTAGAATATCTCGCTCTCAAGTTGATTCCTAGGTTATTCACAAACCCCATTAAACTGTAAATGCTATTTGTTTTCGGACATGAATATGGAATTTTTTTTTCGAAATAGCCGTTAATATATATATATATATATATATATATATATATATATATATATATATATATATATATATATATATATATATATATATATATATATATATATATATATGTAACTAAATTTGGAAAGCTAAATACACTTCTTGGTAATGAATGAATCGAAGGCTATTGTATACTGTATAATTTTGAGTATTCTTATTGTAAAGCGCTTTCGACTTTTGTCATCTTCAGTGTTTACTCGTCAGGAGATAGGAAGTATTGACATGAGAAAACAGAGTACATTGTGAAATTTGATTAAATAAAAGTGATCGAATTCAATGAGATCAGGGTATACCAATCTCATTAGATTTGCACTCAGTTATTTGTACGGTCTCTTCATCATCAAGAAATATTACAGAGAAAACTTCATTGAGTGATCTGCAAGGAAATGGGAATATATGTCTTCACACAAAATGACCAACCATATCTGCAAACTGACTAATATAATGCGGGTGTTTCTCTGCTAAAAGTGAATTTGAATGAAAACAGCGAAACTATTTTTGGTGATTGGTGAAATTTCATGTTGAATTGTCGGTGACTAATGAAAAAATAGATATCTAATAGCCGTATTCGGGTTCGCAAGAGTACTTATCTAGGACAGTTGAAAATAGTAACCAACCCAATTATTGTAGATATATTCGCGACAAATCCTTCAAGCCTCAACAGTCCAATCATTTCGAACCGTTCCTGAACTGTCTTTGTTGTGAACCCGAATACAACTAATGTATCGCGTTGGAGTCAGTTAGTTCACTGAGAATTCGACCTTCGTCCCGCAAATATCCTCTATCTGATTGTTATTATTGGCGTATGTTAATTGACAAGTACAAATATTTATCTTGTCAAAGATGACACTATGTCAGAATAATTTTTGAATCGTATCTGTTGGGGTGTGATGCTGAAATTATTGGAAAACGTGTCACACCGCACTCATGCAGGGAATGAGAAAAAAATAATAAATAAGAAACTCGCCCTGACATCTATGGGCCGCAAAAATTTTTTAACACTTCGTGGTATTCGCCAGGAAAGTATTTATTTCCTCACTCACATTGTTCAAATCACTGATATTTTCGACATTTCTCTGCAGGCGTACGCTCACGCGATTTTATATATATATATATATATATATATATATATATATATATATATATATATATATATATATATATATATATATATATATATATTTATGATGTATTCTCGACCGTACTTTATAAACTAGATTTGGAAGTTCTCAGGTTTGCGGTCTGTTTACTAATAAAACTCGTTTGTTCTTGATCTCAATATTTCGCTAATGTTCATTAGCTTCATCAGGGAAGAAGCTACAAAGAATATGACAAAATTGTACAAGATCAAATCGAAAATAACAGTTCTACTTACAATCATAGAATTAATATTCCAAGGCAATGAACACACCAGGAATATTAATTCTATGATTGTAAGTAGAACTGTTATTTTCGATTTGATCTTGTACAATTTTGTCATGTTCTTTGGAGCTTTTCTCCTGATGAAGCTAATAAACATTAGCGAAATATTGAGATCAAGAACAAACGAGTTTTATTAGTAAACAGACCGCAAACCTGAGAGCTTCCAAATCTGTATATATATGTATATATATATATATATATATATATATATATTTATACTACCCAACATCCCTCGATACCTCAGTTCGATCTAAGGCAGATTGAGACCTTAGAAAGAACTCGTGACGAGACCTGGGGGGTAGGCAGATTGAGGCCCCGGCGTCAAGTCACAAACCCTTGCCCCCTGTGACAACACCTGAGGAGTAGGCAGATTGAGACCTCAGCGTGAAGTCACATTTACCTCTTGAAAATGGCTCCAAAATCGGAGCCGAAACGTCGAGAACAAAACTCCAGACGCGGTTCAACCCGAACTCAACAACAACACACAACTGACCGCGGAAACCTATTCGAACATATATATATATATATATATATATATATATATATATATATATATATATATATATATATATAGGGGAGAGTAGGGATACTTGATGCCTTTGATGACCCTCAAAAGACTTATAAGAAAGGGAACAGCTAAGACACCAGGCTACAAGAAAGCCCAAGTATTTACTGCTGAAGAAGAAGATGAACTTTCAGCCTATCTTTTAACTGCATCTCAGTTGTATTATGGACTAACTATCACAAGTCTTCGAAAGTTGGCATTCCAAATGGCAAAAAAAAATAACAAGAAGTTTCCAGCTTGTTGGGATAAAAATCAGTCAGCGGGAAAAGATTGGACCCGTGGATTTCTAGAGAGAAATAGAACTCTATCCTTGAGAACGCCAGAGCCTACCAGTCTAAGTAGAAGTACTGCACTCAACCGGCACACTGTTGGCGAGTTTTTTGAAAAATTAATAAAAGTTTATGATAAACACCACTTTGTACCATCAAGGATATGGAATGTAGACGAAACCGGAGTGACCACCGTACATAAACCTGGAAAAATTATTGCTGGAAAAGGCATCAAACAAGTCGGAAAAGTCACTTCTGCTGAGAGGGGACAATTGGTAACTGTATGTTCGGCTATTAGTGCTTCTGGTAACCACATTCCACCGTTCATGATTTTTCCACGGGTTAATTGGCAGGAGCGAATGATCGATGGCGCCCCTCCCGGTACTGCAGGATCCACACACACGAGTGGCTGGATGACAGCGCCAAACTTTCTGAAGTTTCTACATCACTTTTTGCAACATACAAACAGCTCCCCAAGTAACTCAACGCTGATGATTATGGACAACCATGACAGCCACATATCTGTTGAAAGTTTGACGTACGCAAAACAGAATGGCATTGTCTTTCTAACCATACCCCCTCATACGTCCCATAAACTTCAGCCTTTGGACAGGACTGTATTTGGCCCACTGAAAACCTATTATAATGTGGCAGCTGCGGAATGGATGACAGTTCACCCTGGCAGACCCTTAACAATTTATGATCTCGCGGGGTTGCTTGGAACTGCCTATCCTAAGGCGATGACTCCTACAAATATCATGAGGGGATTCCAAGTGACAGGCATTTGGCCTTTGAATTCCATGATATTTACAGATGTAGAGTTTCTCACGAGTTTTGTGACAGATCGTCCAAATCCAGAAACTGCCGAACACTTAGATACCATAGTGGAAGAAAATTTTGAGATACTCCCGTCAACATCATCTGGACTCCCAGTTGCTCCTCGTCACTTTTCTCCTGTTGAAATTTTGCCATTCCCGAAAGCTCCTCCAAGAAGTAGCAACTCAACAGTGCGTGGTCGAAAGCGTGGGAAAAGTCGAATACTCACAGATACACCGGAGAAATCCCAAATTGAAGAAGATTTTTTGAAAAAAGAAGAAAAAAAAGCAAAGAAAAGTTCCAACCACAAGGAGAAAAAGAAAGTTGAAGCTGTGAAACGAGCGTTGATGGTTTCCAGTGACGAGGATGATGAGAAATTTAGCCTGCACGATAGCAGCGATGACTCCAACTTCGTTGGATCTCCACCTGAGTCCGAATCTGAAGAAGTTCTTGACAATTCAACCGTGGAGGTTGATGATTTCGTTATTGTGCAGCTCAAATCAAAGAAGACTATTAAGAATTTCGTGGGGAAAATTGAAGGAATCAGCGGCGATGAAATTGAAATTAATTTCCTGAAGAAAAAAGAAAACATTTTTCAGTTCTTTTATCCAGAAATTCCAGATAGAAGTTGTATTCCCAGAGAAGATTGTATTGTGAAATTGCCTCGGCCACTTACTACTTCTGGAACGCACCGAACTGCAGGGATTCTGAGCTCTCCACTTCTTTATTCCAAATACTTTTCGTTTTGATCCAACCTACAATCTTGTTTCTAATGTGGAATACATATTGTTTTCTATTCACAAGCTGTTTTATTCTGGAAAACTTTTTTTTATAAGCTTCCAGTCATTTGAAATAGGAGGATCCTTATCTTTTTAGAAAGGGATCAACTCTCCCTATAGGAAGGGATCAAGTTACCCAACTAGTTAGGAGACTTGATCCTAATGCAAGGTTTCACAAATAGAGCCAGTAACCCTTAATTTTCCAAAAACTGACTTTAAACTGTATAAAATCACATGCAGCTAAGTTTCCCGAACACATCTTGCTATAAAAAATGTAAAAAATTGCAAAAATGGAAAAGATATATATTAATGTATAAAAGGGGGATCAAGTATCACTACCCTCCCCTATATATACTTCAATTTTTCATTTTTCAGTGAGATCTCCTTATATAACTGAATTCATCTATATTGATCAAACGTGCCAGACATTGATGAAATATAAAATTCAATTATCAATCGAAGTAAGACATACGTCAATTACTGCGTTTGTTTTTTTTCCATTTCCCATACATTTCGAACAAACGTTTCTGGCATTGGTAATATATGAAAATCAATTACCTTCCAGTAAGATATAAGTCAATTACTGCTTTTGATTCTCCATGTTTCAGTAAGACATTCGTCGATTAGTGAAATCATCTATAGAAATTTATCAAATGTGCCAGGCATTGGTGAGATATAACAAACGATTATCAATCCCAGTAAGACATAGGTAAATCACTCCGTTTGTTGTTCCTTTCATTTTCCATACATCTTGATCGAACGTGTCTGCAGTATATGACGAATCAATTACCAATGACTGAGACAGAAGTCAATACACTGCTCACGTTTCTCTTTCCATTATGTTGTTCTCTTTCGACATATTCGAATCACTCTTCTGCAACACCATGTTTATTTCGTACCAAAATCACTGTCCAACAGTTCCTCTTGATTCCGTTTTTCGATCGTTTTGTCGCACAAAAGAATATAATCCTTGTACACCGTCGTCATTTGAATTGGTTTTCACTCTTCATTTCGATGTTCACGAATATACATTGTTTTCAAACCATATTTGCTGGTTAGCCTAAATTTAAGCAATTAGTATTTGAATGCATGTGGTGTACGTGGTATCCAGGCTTTTATCAGTTTTTTGCGATATTCTTTATGTTGTGTGCTGGTTAGCACGAGTCACGGCTTACTACCCAGTGTTACAGGTAATAAATAGTAGGAGACAACAGCGAAGAATAATTGAGTGTGAAGCACTGCGGGTAATATTTCTTGAGCAATTAGGATGAGTATTCCTATTTTGTTCAAATCCCAAAACTTTCGCTAGTGGTTTGGGTGAAGTGTTTTGAATGAAACGACCGTTTCTCATGCACCACTCACTATCTTTCACCAGTAGAATGTCTATCACTCGAAAACGTAGTAATTGTAACATGCACTACAGTTGCAATATCAATATTACCTCATCCTCTTTCAAGAGGACACAACCAAGACCACCTTCCAAAAATAATGATAGCCAGCACATTTTGATGATATTTATTCATTTATTGTGAGTGAAAATCCCTTTTTGATTTGTTTGTCGGAAACACACCTGACAGAAAGTATTGATGATAGTGAAATTCATATTATTGGTTATAAATTATACAGGACAAACAGTGAAAGTAGACATACAGGTGGCGTAGCAATATATGTGAAAAACAGCATAAAAGTAACAGAAATAAAAGAAGTAGTCATAGAAAAAATGTGCTGGTTGCTTGCTGTGAAGATCATCCACGAAAAAAATACATTTCTTGTTGTTTCACTGTATAGATCTCCCAATAGTAGTTGTGTGAACTTTTTGAATTGTCTTGAGGAGTGGGTTGATGACAATGCATGTGATAAAAGGGTTACTGTGATAATTACCGGCGATTTCAATATTGTAACTGACGCTGAATTAGAAAATATTGTGAAGGATTGCACTCATATTAGCAGGGATGGTGGTTCGCTTATAGATTTAGTTCTTACAAACGGTGGCAAAATCAAAGCAGATGTCCTCAATATACCTCAAATAACTGACCATAACATCATCGCAGTAAAGTTTATAGGGCTTTCTAGGGAATCAAAGTCTTTACGAATTCAAAGCAGGGGAAAACATATTAACTATGACCTTATAAGCCAAAGACTGGGTGAGATAAATTGGGACTTCAGAATATATGACATTAATGAATAATTACTATGTAGAAAGAATCCAGCAACTCAGTAATGAAATAGAAAATATGGGCCCTGATTATAACACTACACAACGAGTCTATTGGAGTGGTTGATACATTCAAATATCTAGGAGTCATTATTGATCGAGAACTGAAATTTAAAAACCATGCAAATTATATAATTAAAACAATTTCATTCAAAATTACCTATTTATACAGGTGCTCCAGGTTTCTCTCGAGATGGTCAAAAACTATTATACACAACACACTGATACTTCCTCACTCCAACTACTGCTCTACCATTCTATATTTGCTACAACAAAATGAAATTAGCCGTTTACAAAAACTCCAGAATCGGGCAATGAGAACTATATTATGCTGCCCTAAACGAACGCACATCCATGAAATGTTAAGCTCTTTGAAATGGCTTCCAGTTGATAGGATGTTCTTATACCAAACAATGGTTTTTATTTTCAAAATAAGAACAGGCGATGCCCCGTTGTATTTGAGAGAAGAAATATCTTCCGTTTCTGAACATCATAATTATAATACCCGATCTAGAAATAATTTATTTATTGAGCATGTTAAATCAAAGAAATCACAAAATTCAGTTTTTTTCAAGGGATTGAGTCATTTTAATGACCTCCCAGATGAAGTGAAAAATTACAATACGCTACCTGTATTCAAGGTAAAATTGAAGAACCTCATGCTGGCTGACTGCAACCCTTGACAGTGGTATTCATTGTTTTTTATTTTTTTGACTATGTTTCTTGGTGTCTGTTTGTGGCCAATGTATTTTAGTTGAGTTTATTTCATGTACTTGCTATTTTAGCTACTTGTGATATCTTTTATCTTTATGTGTTTTTTTTGTACATGTACGCATTAGTCTTGGACTAAATAAAGGATCAATATGTATATAACTCAAACGCAAACACAGTCATGCATTGTGATCAAATCCTGAGGACTATTGAAAACCCAGTTTACGAAATTGAAAAAATACTTCATTTCATGATGTTTGATAGAAAATTGACTAAACTGCTACACGTATTTCAGTGTGCAAGATCTCATTCAAGAGTGTTATGGTCACCATGAGAAGCTATTGTGAAGTGAAACAAGTATAACGGTTTCGTAAACTGTCTAGTGAAATGCAAAAACTCTATCACTGTCGCTCGGTCTGAGATGTTTTAATGTGTAATGAATTGAGTCACTCACTCAAGTTATTTGCTATAGAAAACTTTGAAAATTATGGGTGTGTCCTAATTTCAAATTATGAAACTTGGTGGACTCAGGGAAAGGACCCAGGAATGATATTTTACTGATCCATTTGCATATAGAACTCATCTTTTTCATTCAGATTTACCGCCAGGGCCTCCCAGCCCCTTAAAACTGTGGGGATTGGTTTCGATTTGGGAGCAAAATGCAACAATGGAAAAATCTCAGGTGATATGATCAGCGCGGTCCAATGACTAATGAACGAATAATTACTAATTAAATCATTGAATAAAAACGACATTTACTTTTTTTCTATTTCTGCTAGCTTGACATTTGATAATGAAGTGGTCTTAAGCAAACAATATATCCTTAGGAATCATAAACAGAAGTTCAAAGTTGGCGAAATTCATATTTTGATATCACTTACTGGCCTTTGGAACTAACTATTGAAAATTCATGATAACTTTATTCAAAAATCATTCAACATTTGTTCGTGTTAGCCCAACCCAATTTTGTTGCCACAATATTATTTTCTCTGCTCAATAAAACCATAATTTCATCCTTTCAGCAAAAAATCCACATCAACGTTGTGTTGCATTTGATTGCTTTATATGATTATTATTTGATATAAATATTTCCTTTGCAATATGTTTCAAAAGAGTTATTGATATAGACAAAGGAAGTACAAACCAAAACCACTCAACTTTATTCAACTCAACAGACAGAATTATATATTTGGTGAAACCCAAAGTAATATGCAACTTCATGAAATCCATTTAGCATCTATGGTGGTATAAATCAAAGTGATTCGGTTGTAACGGACAGAGCAAAAAGTATCCAAAATGAGTGTGAATCTAATGCATGATGAGCACAAAAATAACTTCGTCATATGGAAAGTGGAAACTACAAGTTAAAGCTATTTCACTCAAAAATCAACTGCACGCCAGAATCTTCGAGAGAAGCGAGGAAATGCAAAGTCAACGATAAAAATGCCCACTTTGGCTCGATCCTATCTTTCTCACGAGAAATATGGGTGAAACTTGAATGTGTATACATACCATTCAAAGAGCAGCTAGGCTCTCGAAGAAAGTTATCTGGAATTGAATGAATTCTTGTGAGGGAGTGCGAAAATATATGAATATAATTTCTGATAATGTTAATGAACTGTCATATGTGGAGTTACACATCTACTGAAAATTACTGACAGTTATATTGCTGTACAGTTTGACAAATAAATATGGGAAGTTCCGATCTGTTATCGAGTCTCAAGATGAGCTGCTCAAACCAGATTCATTGAAAATTCAAATTGCCTGATATTCTGATGCCAACAAAGATTAAAAAAGAACCTAGCACAAGATCAATGCTTGCCAGAGAGAAAATCAGAAGAAGCACTCCAACCAAAACGATTCAGCCGAAAGGAAGGAATCGAATTTGGTAAAACTCCGTTAATCGGACTCCGTCTCGAAAATACATTTTTTTTGGTGGAAAGTATTTTGGACTCCTGAACAAAAAATTCCAATGAAATTTTTGGGGCTCTCATGTGGTTTCGGAGATACGGCTCCCCAAAGACAGGAAAGCGGGGTTTTACGCCTATGTTTGTTTCTCAGCCAATTCCGCTCGAAATTCCTCCTTTTTATCAGTTCGAAATACACATTCTATATCACCTTCTTTATCACTCTCCAACCGAATTTTTCACTACAAGACTCTAAAAAATTAATATTCAAAAGAATACGAGAATAGCAAAACAGTAGAACGCGCATCGGATAGTGAAAACCATATTGTAAAAAAAATTGAGAAGCAACTTCTTCTACATTTTCATTCCTTGTTGTTACATGTGAAATATTCATATATTTCAATTGAAGTCCTAGCAAAAAGAGAGGAGTAATATCTACTCTAACAAAACGTGCTCGAAGAATATGTGAAGCAGGGCATCTGGAGAAAGAACTGGAACATCTTCAAGTGACCTTGAGTGATACAGTGTACCCGAGATCAACAGGGCCATGAAACTGAAGAATTCCACGGTTCAAAACAGGGATGACGCTCAGATAGTTGCACGTGCTTATCTACAATATATCCCGAAGGTCACAGACAGAATTGGAGAAAAATACAACATCAAAACTGTTTTCAAACCCACCAAGAAGATACAACAAAGCCTCAGGTCGGCTGAGCACAAAAGATACCCACTGTCAGCAGTAGGAGTTTATCGCATACCGTGCACCTGTAGGAAGGTATACATAGGTAGCACCAAGAGATCTATGGGAACTAGGCTGAAAAAGCATGAAAGAAACTGAAACTTGTGCAAACTGACAAGTCAGCTGTGGCGGAACACGCACTCAGTGAACCAAGTGTACCATAGTCGATTGATAGGGTCAGTTGGGGTCACTGAGTTCGGGGGTATCTAGGCCATAGGCCCGCTGTGATTTTGCTGTTTCGAATTATTTGTTTTTGGTAGTTGTAAACTCCTATTTCTGTAGTATATCTTCATAAACAACACATTTTGATTCAGTTGTGTGTCGGTATTGAAGCAGACAGGTCCCAATCAATTTTGAGATTTTTTTCGTGAGACAACGCAGTGTAGTAGCAATTCTGTTAATTCCTGGTGCAATAGTGGTGAGTTATTCAATATTATTAATTTTTTTCATTTGTTTTGATCTATTTTCGTGAATTTTGTACGTATTCAATCATGATTCTTTTCACTGGTACTAGTCAAGAAGCATGACTCAGATGCCCCAAGAAATTTCAAATAACGGGGTAACTGGGTCCGTGGCAAGCGGTAAATGGGACCTATCATGACCCAGTTTCCCCTTCAATTCCCAATTACCCCAAAAATATATTCGAATAGTTTTTTTCGAAACCATGGTACGTACATACAAGAGAAAGGCCCAGAAGGAAGTTGATTATCGATGAAGTGCAGAAGCTCTGCAACAGGCAAAGGACGACGTTAGAAATGTTAATAAAATCATCATAATAGGTGCCTCTATGACATATGGCGTTCCTCGTACCACCCTAGCACCCTATCAGAGAAACCAAAGGAAAGGAGAAACGGTGGGGGTGTTGATTCTAACCTTAGTGAACAAAAAGAACTGGAACCAGCAGAATGCATCAGAAATAATTTTCTGAAACGACGACCTTCAAACCCGAACAAAAGCAGTGATACTAGGTAGAGGCCATTTTGAACAAACTATCCATTGATTTTGTTTCCATTGTTATTATTCGTTGTTGATTTCCTCAATAAAATGGACGACAGCGAACTTTTTGTTTTCTCTCAAATAAAACGTTTTTAATTTTTCAGTATTGAATGAAGCAATTTCGAGAAAGATTACGTAATAGAGGAACAATAGACCTTTCAAATGATGTATCTCTTGACCCCCATGCCATTGGAAAAATAGGGGGGTAGTTGTTGTAGTTCATGAAGTGAATTCAATAAAATTATTTCAGAAGTCACAGTGCACTAAAAAGAATATAGCAACTCACAATTCACCTTTTTCGAAATGAATTGAAGTCATTGAGTTGAATTCACTGAAAATGACAATTCTGTTCAACTCTGAAAAATGGTGACAAGCAATATGTACAGTAACCTCCAAAACAGTTTGTAATGATTATTCATTAGGTTTGTTCTAGCAATACATTTGACCGTTTGGAAATTGGTCTGAAACAGTCAAAGGCATGCGCAAGATGAATATTGGAGAGTATTATCCATTTTGCGCATGTTTCTGACTGCTTCAGACCAATTTCCAAACGGTCAAATTAAATGTTTTGCTAGAACAAATTTATTATTCATATCGTTTTTTGCGATTGTTCGATCAAGCGAGGATTTTACTCCTTTCGCTTTTACACTTCATACAGTACATTTCTCTTTTATTCCTCCGCCGCTTTTATTTTTTAAACGGGTCAACTGAAAAAATCGAAACTTGGGATAATGAAATTGATGCATGAATACTATATTTTGCAGTAGAATTGACACATGAAAATTTCAAAATAGCGACTGGGCGCCATCTGGAAAAAAAATTAAATGGAAATACTGACCAATACTTTACGACCCTAGATTATGAAGTCAATATCTTCACCTACTACAAAATGGCAGAGCATTTAATTACCTAAATACAAACACATTACTATCGGTATTTCTAGGAGTATTCGTTTTTCTCTGTCATATGGCAATCTCAACAACCCGATGAGGTTTGATAGGTTATTGTTTGTTCATAAAAAAGAAAAAAATGTCAGTACAACGAACATCATTGTTCAGTTCAAATATTCCCATTCAGTTTCCGATTTTATAAGTAAATAGGTACCACGTAATCTCCAAAATGTTCAACTGTACAAAATTCTACAGGGAAATTTTATTTGATTATGCTGGCAACTTATGTTGATCCTTCAATCACCGAATTGGTCGAAGCGAATCCTAATGAATCCGATACGGTTATTGTATTCCAACATGATGGAGCACCACCACATTTCTCCATACAAGTTGAAAACTATTTGTATAATAATACTTTCCGAGAAGATATATCTACGTGACGAGAGAAACTGTGTTCTCTCGTCAAATATTTAATGTTTTTGACTATTTTTTCTGTTTTGTACACATATAGTTCATCATTAAACGTGACTTAATATTGAACTTTGATGAACATGCTCTTCATTGCATGGATAACTTTAAATCAACAACGTCGTCAATATCAATGATGACAACAAAGAAACTTGTGGTGCTGGATTCTCATTGTTTACGTTTTTCATCAACAGTGCATGGTGAAATTTGCGACTATACTTCTCTACTTTCATCGCCACCTCGTACAACTAACGCTTTAATCGCCTATTAATTATGAATCAATTGTTTTCTAAGCGATATCATCATGCTAGATCTTTGGCAAGAGCGAGAATACCCGTTTCTTTACTGGTTTCTTTAGAAATCGTAGGTACCTGCTAGACCGGCGGATCGTGGAAAAAACAATATGAAGGTCTCCTCGCAAAACCACGTAGTGTTTTGGAAATGTTCGCTTTCGAGCACCGCGTTTGTGTTAAACTCGCGTTATTATCGAAAACACAGCCAACTCGATGAAATGATTCGGTCAAACTTCGATTCTTTGTGAATCATTTGTGTCGGTCGCGGAAAGTTTCGAAATTCATCGACGACGTTATCTCCCTACAGCTCGTGCACATTCATTTTGTTTGTATCTACTAATGATTATAATAGTTGGAGAGTTTATAAATATTATAGCGAGTGATAAATTGGATCAATTCGACGGAGGAAAGTGTTGCTACCTGTTCGACTATTACCAATACTCCAAAATCAACGATGGCGCAAATATTTTATATTCCTGTTCTTCCTGAAGGTGAGTCGTTCGTTTTGATTACTGTGTTCACTTTCGGAAAAGCTACGAAATTCAACTGCATGCATGCACTCTGAATCATTCTCGCGTGCTGTTATCATCTTCTGCGACCGACTGCGTGATGGCTGGTTCAAGGATTTGTACGGGGTGGTGCGTTTCGACCGAGAGGTTTCTTCATCTCGAGTGCAAATTTACTATAGTCCATTACTAAGGGAGAACGATCCGTCGCGTTTAAAAAGATGGGGAGTAGGCAGGCTTTCTACTTTTCGGGCATGTTCCACATAAAAACCTCTGTTGCCTTAGGTACCGGAGCCTTTAGGAAAATTATTTGATCAAATTTTTTCCAGCCGCTGAGCACGAATATGAGGCCAAAATGGAGCGCGCCATTCTGTTAAGGAGTTATGACACTCCTAAGTTCTGAAAAAGGTTATAGTCAGCATTTTTTGCAAAATATTACGATCGAGTTGACTTGTGTGTATATGGTGACACTTATCAATCACTTTTTGAAAGTTATCCTACCTTTATGACATTACATGGCGCAGTTAGTCAAAAATCAGTAAAAATCTCTAATAGAGCAGAGAATTGAACAAAACCAACTGAATCGAGTCGAAGACAAATGCAACAATTACTTATTTTATCTTTGATTTCTTCATTCATACCTGACCAAAAATTTTTTTTTTAACCTGGAGCTACATTTGGTTATTCCGAGATTAGGCCAAACAATACAGACATTATCCTTGACAGAAATTCTACCTAGAAGCCGCGTGTGCAATCCCGTGCAGGATAGTCCGTAGTTTATTTCCACCATGTCCTCTACTCGAACATGCCTTCATTCAATTTGTTATAAATAATAAACAACAAAGAATCGCGTTTATTTATTTTTATTGTAAAATGGAAAATATTGAAGCAGTAACGGTGCAAAGAGATGTAGAGGATTGAATTCCGAAGAGAATGACGGGTCAAACAATCTGATCGGATAATTAGACCCGGAGAAAAGCGGGAAAAACAGGAAAATTGTGTTGTTTTTATTATTCATAACACTTGCCATTTTTCAATATTAAGAGCTGAAACTTTGCACAGTAGTAGCTATATTGACGTGCACTTTATGTGTGCAAAACCTGGATTAATAGTTTTCGCACAATCCTCATTTGAATTTTTTTTTGGATATATTTTCGCGGAGAGCTGGATGCGTTTGAGGTCGTCCGATTGAAATTCAAAAAATTGATTTGGGAAGTAGACGTGAACAGTAACAAAACGTATATTCTGATTTTTTGATAAAACTCGTTTAAGTGTGTTAAAAACTAGTGAGAACATGAAGGAAAACGGGCGACTGCGCGTGAGCGGTCGAGTGGTGGGATCGATGAGAAACGTAACCGCTGCGTCGCTGCGGACGCCAATGGTCCTCCCTAACCGCCGAGAGCTCGTAGCTTTCTCCTCGATTCGTACAGTCCCCCATCACTTGACCGCTCACACGCAGTCGACTATTTTCCCTCGAGTTCTCTCTAGTTTTTAACACGCTCTTTATGGAAAAATCAGAATATACGTTTTGTTACTGTTCACATCTACTTTCCAAATCTTTTTTTTTTATTTCAATCGGACGACCTCAAACGCATCCAGCTCTCCGCGAAAATATTTCCAAAAAAAATTCAAATGAGAATTTTGCGAAATCTATTAATTCAGGTTTCGCACACATAAAGTGCACGTCAATAGCTACTATACCGTGCAAAGTTCCAGCACTTGATATTAAAGAATGGCAGAGCTAGGAATAAAAAAAAAAAACAACACAATTTTCCGGTTTTTTTCCCCTTTTCTCCGGTTCTAATTATCCGATAGGATCGTTTAACCCGTCATTCTCTTTGAAATTCAATTATCTACAGTTCATCCCATTTGCACCGTTAACACTGCTTAAATAGTATCCATTTCACAATGAAAAACTGAAAGAAAAAACGCGATTTTTTGTTGTTTATTATTTATAACAAATTTAAAAATGGCATTTTCGAGTAGAGGACCTGGTGCCCATAATGCACCTTATCTAATGTTATTCTACACTTGTTGATGATGAATTATCACCTGCACAGTTACTTATATGTAGATCTTTAAGAGACATTGTTCCAGTGCCAGGAGAAAGATTGTTACCTGGTAGAGTTGACGACAAAATTATTGATGAAGAAACAAGAAAACCAGAAAAGCTATTGTGACAATGTATCAAGACCATTATCTGTATTGTGTGAAGGCTTAGACCTCAGACATTACAAGCAATGGACTGGCTCTGACAGAGAGAAGACTGCGGAATAATAATAATAATAATACAACTTTATTCAGAATAATAATGAAATTACATACTTGTAAATGAAAAAATTGAATAAAGCAAAAGGGGAACGATAAGTACACATGCACTTGTTTCGTTCAAAGTATATAGAGTAGAGTAGAGTAGAGTAGTTTATTTGACCATGTTATGTACATAAGGAACATTTATGGCAAGTCACAAAAACAATATTGATTCAAGATCAATATTGAAAATTTGTATTATAAAATGGTATTATGAAATATGAAAAAGTAACAGTCAATAAAATTATTCAAATATTACAAAATTACATTTAAAATTTTTTTTTTAAATATTACGGAAATCGACAAAATATTTAAAAAACAATTTTGAGATACATAAAAAAGTACAATCCTGAATTTACAGGGAGTAGAGATCGTAACAGTGCAAAAAAGACATTAAAGATTAAAATTATATACGTATTGAGCTCGCTGAGGCAATATAGCTATCAATATCATAAAAACAATGACCAAGTAGAAATTTTTTTACCACCGTTTTGAATTTTCTGAATTCCAATACTTTGACTGAGGTATCAAGGATATTGTAGAGGTTGAGGTTCAATGAATTTTTGCAGCTGACGGCCAATCTATGACGAGGAATAGTCAGTAGATTAGCCGATCTTGTGTTATAGCAATGCGAGTCAGATTGTCTGGAAAAATTGCTCACATTTTGGTGTATTTCTAAGAGGACTGTGAAAATGTATAAAGTGGGCAGGGGCATAATACCAAGTTCAATGAAATGTTGCTGACAATGGTCTCTAAAGCCCAAGTTTGCCAATATTCTGATAGCTTTTTTCTGACATTTAAAAGCTGCTACAGCGTTTCTTGAATTTCCCCAAAGTAAAATGCCATAAGAGAGTACAGAATGAAATAAAGAAAAGTATGTCATTCTCAAAATATTGGGATTAGTGAGAGGTTTCAATTGCCTTAGTAAAAACAGAGTACTAGATAATTTTCGAACCACGTGATCTACATGATTGGACCAATTTAATCTATCGTCAATAATGAGACCAAGAAACGTTACATGACTTCCATCTTGGTACTTTGTGTTAGAAGAAATAACAACATTTTGAGTCTTGCTTTCATTCAATTTGAGTTTATTTTCAGAAAACCATTTTTTTGCCAAGGTTAGACACTCAGATGTGTGTTCAGTCAGGGTGTTAAAGGATATATCAGAGCACACAAGGGTTGTGTCGTCTGCGAATAAAATACATTTTGTAGGTGCCATGTATTGACACAAGTCATTGATGTAAACAATGAATAGGAATGGTCCAAGTACTGAACCCTGTGGTACACCATGTTCAATTTTTTTGAAGTCAGATTTAACGTTGTTTAACTCTACACATTGGAATCTGTCTGAGAGGTAAGAACGAATTAGATCTAAGGTCGTGCCTCTTATTCCATAGTGACTCAGTTTTTCAATTAGTATGTTATGCGATATACAATCAAAGGCCTTCGTTAAGTCGCATAGAGTCAGGCAAGTATGTCTGTTTTCATCAAGGCCCTCAACTATGTCAGTCACAATTTTGAAAGCGGCCTGTGTCGTGGATTTATTTTTGCGGAAACCATATTGTGACTCACTGAAATAGAATCTCTTTTCGAAATAGGAGTACAACCTTTCTTTCAGAATATATTCAATGATTTTACCAATGATAGAAATAATGCTGATTGGACGATAGTTATCTAATAATGACTTGTCTCCTTTTTTGAATAATGGTATCACTTTGGAGATTTTAAGTGCTTCTGGGAAGACGCCATTATGAAAAATTTGATTTATTAAGTCGGTCAGAGGTGGAACAATTAGTTCGGCAACATCCTTTATTAGACGACTGTTTAAATCATGGATGTCGCGAGAGCTGGATGAGCTCAGTTTATTGATTGCAGCAAATACTTCTTGTGAACATACAGGTTCCAAGAAGAAAGAGTGGACAGGAGAAGGAAAATTTTTGAAGTTATATGTACTATAAGAATTTAGCATCGGAAGAGATTTTATAGTTTTCTCGGCAATTGTACAGAAAAATGCATTAAAATCATTTACTGAAAATTCTTTAATGTTTTTCTTGTGATGTGAATTATTTCTCTCTGAATTTATTATATTCCAACATGCTCGAGATAAGTTTGGAGATTTGGCAATATATTCATCATACGCCTGTTTTTTTTGCCTTGACAATTCTGTGTTATACCTTTTCTTCATTATTTTATATATTTTAGCATCTTCAGGTCGTCTAGACACTTCGGATATTATTTTTATTGCTTCTAGGTTATTCTTCATTATTTTCAGAGCATCATTATACCATTTCAATTTAAAGGGACTTTTTGTTCGTAATTTCCTCTTCGAAAAACACACTTTTGCTGAATTTTGGAGATTATCAATAAAAAAATTACATTTTGTGTTAAGGTCATGCTCTTTTGAATCTAGGATACTCCAATTTACTCCAGAAAGAATAGATTTGAATTGATCCAAACCTGTTTGTGTCATGGTGAGTCTATTAGAGATGTCGTCATCATTATGGTCATCAAGAGGTTTATTCATAGTCAAGAATTGACCTTTATGGTCGGAAAGGCAGGGATCAAGAATACCAACATCAAAAAGGACATCGCTTAGGTCTGTAATGATATTGTCAATGCATGTTGAGGATGTTGGTGTGACTCTAGTATAGTCTAAGATTTTTGCGGAGAGGCCAAAAGACTCTATGACTTCCTTCAAATTGAAAAGCGTAGGAGTTTGTGACAGGAAATCTATGTTGTAATCACCAAGGAGCACAATTTGGGTTTTCAGCTTCGAATATTTGAACAATAAGCCTTCAAGGTTATTCAGGAATACGTTAACATCGCCTGCACATGGTCTATAGAGACAGATTATTAAGATATTTGATTGCTGAAAATGAATTCCACAGAACTCAGAATGTAATTCTTCATTGAACTCACCTAGGTCCAAGGTATTGAAATTCAAATTATTTCTGCAATATATGGCAACACCGCCATGTTGTCGTACTTTCCTACAAAAGTGAGCAGCTACTTGGTAGTTATTGATATTGATAGTCATCAGATTATCGTCATTCATCCAATGCTCAGAAAAACAAATAACATCAAATTTATAGTCATCTAAAAAAACACTCAGACTGTTCAACTTGTTAGAAAGACATTGTATATTGATATGAAAAATGCTAAAAATGCTGTTTTCATCAATTTTTTTGGGATTTTTTAAAATTGCACACTCTCGTTCGGACCCGTCTCTTCTTTTGATTGTGACGCCGTCCTCTTCTTCACTAAAAACCGCGAAACCAAAGCACCGCTGGGCCATATCTCTCGTTTCCAAGCTTTAGCAAAGTTTTCTCGTTTTATTGTGACTTTCATGGATGCATATAACTCTGGATGTTTGGATTGATGTCGTTCACATGTCACTTCTGGGAAGTTTCCTATCAAGAAATTTTTGAGGTCATTAGGTTCTGTGCTTGGACTCAACCTTGTCACATGCAGAGATGTATATTTTGCAACTGTGCTTATGCCTGTGTTATCATCGTTTCCACCCACCATGAATCTGCGGTTTCTCCTGAGTGATTTTCTTTTAACCACTTTTTCCCAATCACCATCTTCATTACTTTCCAGGTATATGACTTCTTTCATTTTGCTCGTTGATTGTGCATCTAAAATAGCACCACTTACTTCCTTGCGGCTGATAAGTGATTCTTTATTCTGATTATCCATGTTGAGATTCGATTCAGAATTACTGGAAGTTTTAGTGGCAACAGTGGCAGCACTGTAGGAAGGTTTATTTGGTACTGGTGCTTTTTTGCCCACTGGAGATTTAAATGTGGAAACATTCAAAGTAGTTTGACCTTGAGCGTGATTAGATGTTTTATCTTCTTGCCGTTTAGATTTGTCGTTTTTTTCTGTTAGAAATACGACCTTTTCTCTTAGCAAACTGCAATTTTCATTCAATATTTCACATTTAGATTCCAACTCCTTCACGAGTTTATGGAGTAATTTGTTTTCAGATATGTACCTCATGATATCAGCTTTGGTTTTTTCCTCCTGATCTCGTTCGTCTTCACATTCGTCATTGTGACTACAAGCTGGGTTTTTTGCTTGTGATGACTGAACCATACATCGAGGATGAAAGTAGTCATTGCATTTCTTGCACTTCACATAATTTACAACTATTCTTTTACACTGTTTACACACGATTTTCGGCACTGCGTTCGAAGACGACTCACCTTCGTCCGCCATGACTCTCCGATCGGCAACCAAGTCATCAGACATAATATAAAATATACAACATACACAATGGAAAAGTATTATAAATATATAACATTGAAACGACATATCATAGTCAGTATAAATAAAATCTTGAACAAAAATGATATAGATAAAAGGACATAAACAAAGCAGAGTCAATGAATATAAAAAAAAAATAGATGCACATCGGACAAGTTATGTTTCGGGTAAATACGTGATAAGTTATTCCAGCAACTTGATAACGAAACTTCTCTCGCGGTCCAAAATAAACGACCTTAGTTTTTTTTTAAATATTGTTTTATTATTGATTTTCTTCAGAGTTTCTGGTACGCTATTATAATATTTAATTGAAATGTATGAAAATGACCTTTTGGAGATAGTTTTTTTGAGAATATTTGGATAAGTCAATAACGTTCTATTTCTTGTATTGTATTCATGATCAGAATCAGAATGAGCAAGATAAAATACTATAACCTCTAAGCAAATTCCTTCTTCGATGTAGCAGATAAAGAGAGGTTAAGAAAGATAGAGTAATTCAAGTATAGAATTGTTATTCTGTACTTCACAATATCACTTCATTGTGCATATCCTTTCTCTCTCTAATGTATTTTGCATCGTGTTATATGGAAAACTGTCATATCGGCCAGTCCATTAGCATTGTTTATAGATATATAGTTAGTCAATACCTGTGTAAAAATAATTTGAAGCTAGGGTCACTGGATCTAGTAAGCTTCGCTTACTCGGGTACGGACAATGGGCAAGGCCCTGGCGAAAATTGTTGTAAATTGGCGACTCCCAGAAGATACCCAAAAATCGGCCAATCGCAATGTAGGATAATTTGTTTATACGAATTCGGAGAATATGAGAAGAAGAAGTGTTTGAGTTCAGACGAGTTCTGAAATTCAACAGTAAATTCCATCAGTTCTGTCACTGATGCCTCTCTCTCTCTCTGTTTGTGACGAACGACAAACAGAGAGAGGCATCGGTGATAGAACTGACGGAAGTTACTGTTGAATTTCAGAACTCGCCTTTCGTGTTGCTTGTTGAGTTTAAAGTTTAACAGAGTTCAACTTACACAACATTCTTGTTCAGACCCAGTCGTTTTGTTATAATTGGATCTTAGCTTTCTTAAATTCTGCTCGAAGGACCTGACTTATATACTTGGAAATTGAATTAATTTCAAACCAAGAAAACTAATCTTGACAATAGGATTCTTTTTATTATGACATTCACTCTCATAATAATAACAACCTTGTTTTTTGCAAAGTAACTAGATAGAACAGAATTAAATGGACGATATGTATCTATAGGGTGTCAAGTTATGTAACATACCGCCGCCCTTGAAAAAACGTAATTTTTCAAAAGAACAAATAAAAATGTGCTCAATCAGGAGCTTTTTTCTAGAGGCAAAAATGCTAATTTGTTCAATGCACGTTTAACAACACCACTACGTGTTCTAATGCTAACAACGCGCACTGTGCCATCATGTCCGGGATGCAGATCGATGATTCTTCCTGTGGGCCAGTATTGGGGTGGAGTATTTTCTTCTTTCAGCAATACCAACGAACCGATGAGATCAGGAGAACATACACTGAATTTCCATTTGTTTCTCTGTTGCAAGTCGTTCAGATAATTTTTTGACCACTGCCGCCAATAATGCTGTGTCATCTGCTGGATACGCTTGAATCGTGAGAGACATGGGATCCTCTCATCCATTACATTTTCTTGGGGTAAAGCGTTCATTGGAGCACCAATTAAAAAATGGCCAGGTGTGAGGGGTTCGAGATCATTTGGATCTGATGATAAAGGATATAAGGGGCGGGAATTCATAATTGCCTCAATTTGAGTAAGTAAAGTATAAAATTCTTCGAAAGTTAAATTGGAGCCTGAAGTTATACGTTTGATGTGGTATTTACAACTTTTCACAGAAGCTTCCCACAATCCACCAAAATGGGGTGATCGTGCTGCTATGAATACCCAAGATATTTTATTTTCTATCAAATAATTATGAATCTGATCATCTTTATAGAAGTTATATAGTTTTTTCAATTCATTATCAGCACCAACAAAATTTGTGGCATTGTCTGACATAATTTGAGTGCACAGACCTCGTCGAGATATAAATCTCTTTAAACAATTCAAAAACCCATTTGTAGTGAGTTCACTCACTAATTCCAAGTGAACCGCCTTGCTGGCAAAACAGACAAATATACAAATATAGCACTTTACCAACTTTCTATTCCGTAGTTTACCATCTCTCAAAGAAAAAGGACCTGCATAATCGATGCCACAGTAGGAAAAAGCACGGCTTGGCGTCACTCTTGGTTCTGGTAAATCTCCCATTTTTGGAAAAATAAATGATGGTCTCATTTTGAAGCATATGAGACATTTTCGCAAAACTTTTCTCACAATTTGCCTTCCTTTCAGAGGCCAATATCTAGATCGAATACTGGCTAAGGTTGCTTGCATACCAGCATGAAACAATTTTTTATGTTCGTGATCAATGATCATTATTGTCAGTTTGTGATGTGATGGAAGAACAATGGGAAATTTATGCTCATATTTTAAATTAGAGTTTCTCAGACGACCTCCCACTCTAATAATACCGTTATCTAAAAATGGATTCAAGGTATTCAAACTACTACTTTTTGGAATTTCATTCTGATTTTCAAGAGCACGGAATTCAGCAGAAAATTCACTTAATTGAACTAATTGAATCAATCGAGATTCAACATGATCTAATTCAATAATTGTGAGTTTACCTAGTAGTTTTGGATTATTTCTTTTAGAAGTATTATTTATGAATCTTAGGCAGTATGCCATAACATGAAGTAATTTTGTGAAAGATGAATATCTTTCAAAAATGTCCAATTCCATGTTATATGTCGATATACAAGAAATGACTTTTAATTCTGGAATAACCTCTACGTTTTTTGATGTAGAAGTAGGTATGGTCAAAACGGATTTTCGTAACCATGAGGGTCCATGCCACCATTTTTCTAAATTAACTATATGGATAGGCTCAATTCCCCTCGAGATTATATCTGCAATATTTTCTTCCGAATTTATATGATGATACTGCCTAATATCAGACAATTGTTGAATTTCACAAACCCTATTACTCACAAAAGTTTTCAAATCACTAGGTTGTTTGGAAATCCAAGCAATTACAATAGTTGAATCTGTGTAATAGAATATCTCATCAATATCAAACTTAAGTGAATTAACTACCTTGTTGACTAATCGGGCCATGAGAAGTGTAGCACAAAGTTCAAGTTTAGGTATAGTAATACACTTTAACGGTGCCACTCGTGATTTTGATGTAACCAAATTTACAGAAATCTGACCGGAAAATGATCTAGCTCTCACATAAACACATGTTCCGTAGGCATATTCTGAACTGTCACTGAAAGCATGGATTTGAATTTTCTCAATTCCATGAAGCAAAATGTAACGTGGAATTCTAATTGCTTCAAGATATTTGAGTTGAGAGTACAAATTATTCCATATAGTGAAATATTCAGTGGGTATAGATTCGTCCCAGTTTAAATTAAGTTTCCAAAGCCGTTGTATCAGAAGTTTGGCAGTTATGATGACTGGGCTAATGAGCCCTAAAGGATCGTAAATTTTTGATATAAATGATACTATCTTTCGCTTTGAAATGTTTTTATAAACTTCAGAAATAGACTCAATCCTAAACTGAAATATGTCTTCTTGAGAATTCCACTCAATACCTAAAGTTTTATGAACTTCATTATCAGTGATGATTAAGTTTTCTGGAAACAACTTATTTTGCCCATTTTCTTCACAAAATATTTCCATATGATTTGATCTCCATTTATGTAACTGAAAACATGCTTGTTTGAAAATAATATTCAGTTCTTTGACTAAAATTTTTGCAGAAGCTATGCTATCTGTCCCAGTTATGAGGTCGTCAACATAGAAATTTTCAAGAATATTTTGTGAAGCAATAGGATATTGTTTTTCATTCTCGATGGCAAGCTGTTTCAAGCAACGAGTTGCCAAAAAAGACGCTGATGCTGTTCCATATGTGACAGTATTCAAAGCAAAATGTTTCAATTCCTCATTCGGATTTGACCTCCATAAAATCAACTGGAATTTACGCTGTGCTGGATCAAGTTCTATTTGTCTGTACATTTTGGAAATATCACTCGTTATAACCACAGGATGTCTACGAAAACGTAAAATAATTGAAAAAAGTTCTTCCTGTATGGTTGGACCGACTTTAAGCACATCATTTAGAGAGAGACCAGATGATGTTTTTGCTGAAGCATCAAAAACTACTCGTAATTTGGTGGTTAATGAAGAACTATTTGTAACACAATGATGAGGCAAATACATATGCTTTTTACCCTTTAATAATTCTGGATTAATTTGTGACATATGATTCAAACGTAAATATTCATCCATGAATTCGGAATATTGCTTGTATAAATTGGAATTTTTTAATAATTTATTTTCAATTGTAAGAAATCTTTTTCTAGCCATTGTGAAGGAGTCACCCAGTTGCATATAATTATTGCGAAATGGTAACTCAACTTGAAATCTTCCTGTTATTTTATCACGTTTATGGGTCTCGATGAAATGATTTTCACATTCAATCTCTTCCTCCGAAAAATGACTTTGTGGTGGAAATTGTTCTACTAACCAAAATCTCTCTAGTTGATTTTGCAAATCCTTATTAGTGATCAAATTACACTGAGTGTTATGGTGCAAATTAGCCAATATGGGCCCAGATATAATCCACCCAAAAACTGTTTTTTGCAATACAGGTTTATTATGACCCAATTTAATTTGTCCAACACATAGAAAATTGAAGAACTCATGAGCTCCAATTAATAAATCAATTTTACTTGGTACACAAAAGTTTGGATCTGCCAATTTGATGTTTTTTGGAATGTTCAACCCAGAAGTATTAATCGATATTTGAGGAACATTATTCGTGATTTTGTTTATTACCATAAAAGGGAGAGTGGTTGCGAAGTTATTGTGACATGATTTGATTTGAGCTGTCGTTTTTTCCAATATATTAATTTGCGAAGAATTTATGCCAACAACAGGAAGATTAATGGTTTCTGATTTCAAACCAAGTTTTGTAAATAACTCTTTGGTGATGAAATTTGACTGCGAACCATTATCTAATAATGCCCGGCATGGGATCGGTTCATTTTTCGAGTTCAAAATGAATAAAATTGTGGTAGATAAAATGATAAATGGGTCGAATTCTTCATTGCAATTTGCTGACATTACTTGATTGTTATATTGCGATTCAATTGCTTCATTTGAATTCATTACATTTGGAGTAAATGAAATATTTTCATGATCAGCAAGCATTCTTACCTGGTTTTTGGATGAATGGGTTGAAGAAAACATAGGTGAATTGGCAACAGTTAATTCATTTCCATCATCAGATTTATGGGTTGCTGTATTCTGTGACTCATGCAATTGAGTTTGTTTATTTGGAGCAATATGTGATAGTGCACTATATTGAGAATATTTTGAAAATTCAAAATGTAAAAGTGAATTATGCTTTTTGTTACAGATTTTACACATTTTACCTCGACACTCTGTATTTGAATGTCCAGCCTTTAAACAATTGGTACATAATCCCATAACTTTGACTTCATTGAAACGATCCTGAGGCGACATTCCAAGAAATGGTTTACAGGAAACTAAATAATGATCTTTGTTGCAGAATGGACACGTTACTGACTCATTCATTGACGAATGAACGCAACTTTTATATTCAATAGGCTTTTTAAAATATGAATTCGTAGGTGGTTTACTATCCATTGACTCTAGTAATTGACATTTTTTTGCTAGAAATTCTATAAAACTTTCAACAGTAGGCATATCTGATTCACTCGACTCTATTTCCCAATCTTGTCTTGTATTATGATCTAATTTAGAAGTGAGCAGATAAATGAGAATTGCATCCCATTTATCTACTGGCAGACCAAGATTTTTCAGCGATCGAAAATGCTTTTTTAAATTGTCAGAAAATTCTCTCAAGGAAGTGTGTGAATTTCTTACCACCAAGGGCAAATCAAAAATATGTTTAAGATGAGACTTTCTTATAACCTTTTTATTCTCGAAACGTGATTTTAGTAATTCCAAAGCTGTGGGATAATTCATTTCCGAAACCAAGAGTGATTTGATGACCTCAGCTGCTTCACCTCTGAGAGATGCTTGAAGATAATGATATTTTTGAATATTGTTCAATGTTTTATCATCATCAACCAATGTTTTAAATGTATCATAAAAATTGAACCAATTTTCATACGAACCTGAAAATTCAGGCAACCTTATTTGAGGAAGTGCTACATTTTTAGAAACTGCAACTCGTTCACTTGTTCTGGAACCATACTCCTCTGCCCGAGTAACTGACTCAAAATATTTGTCTTCAAATTTTTCTCGTTCAGCAGAATTTTCTGGTGTTGGATCCAATATCTCGATTCGTGTTTGAACTTCACTGAAAGAATTCCATACAAGATCGAGTTTCGATAAACGTTTACTTAATTCAGAAATTTTTGATGTGTCGGTTTTCAAATTGTCAATAAATGTCACAAATCTTGTCAATTGAGCCTTATGAATGCCCCTTTGACTGATTAATGTTCTCAAATCTTCATTCATGATTATGAATTGAATTGATCAGTTCTAGAATGTATGTTGAATGGATGTTATGAATGAATTGGAATATCTATGAAATTTTTGTAAATTGCCTTACCACGTTACTTGAACAGACGTTTTTTTTTATTATTAAAGAAATTGAGACACTTATTCGTGAAAGGATATGGAAGGGGATTCAAAAGGATTTCCAAATTGCAAATTATCTTCTTATTTCGAATCTCTTCTTGATGATCCAGTTTTAGATGAAGGTTGGTTTCCGCTGCTTGACGATGCCTGGTCACGATGTTGACGAACTAACTAATCCAATATCCGGCTCGAAGGACCATATGTTCAGACCCAGTCGTTCTGTTATAATTGGATCTTAGCTTCCTTAAATTCTGCTCGAAGGACCTGACTTATATACTTGGAAATTGAATTAATTTCAAACCAAGAAAACTAATCTTGACAATAGGATTCTTTTTATTATGACATTCACTCTCATAATAATAACAACCTTGTTTTTTGCAAAGTAACTAGATAGAACAGAATTAAATGGACGATATGTATCTATAGGGTGTCAAGTTATGTAACAATTCTTCATTCTGATTTGAAATTCAAAATTTTGAAATGAAAATTTATTCAGTTAAAAACTGTAAAAACAAATTCCCTTCCATTCCAGTGGTGAGTTATTTACTATTTTTTACTAGATTATCCCCGAATATAGTTTCGTATAGAACGCCAATGAAAACAAACTTCACCTTGAATTAAATAGACCTTTCTCGATGTTCACTTGGGTTCTTGGGTAGAAGTTATTTCTTCAAATGGGAAATTCTGAGAAAGAATCACCAAATACACAAATTTACGAAGTGAGCATTCGCTATAAGAAGTTCAACATTACTATTCCATATGAACAATTATTATTCAGAAAGATGACCATTTCATCTTACTTGAAACTGTTGTATAAATCTGCTGTTAATCCCAGTAACTTGATTGAAATAGCGTAGGTAGCCCTAAAAGGAAATTTGAAATTAGCCAAATATCCATAGGAAACACCCAAAATTTTAGTCGAAAACCCTTGTGATTGTTTACATTTTGCATAGAGCATCAAAATGTCAATGTCACGTCAATTTAAAAAATGACAGTTTGTCTTCTTCTTTTTTGATTTGTTTAAACAAATTACAGTGCAATGCCATTGGTCAATTTTTGGGTAATCGTTCCGATTAGCTCCACCCAATGTCCGTACCCGAGTAAGCGAAGCTTACTAGATCCAGTGACCCTATTTGAAGCGTTTTTGTTACGCCATCTGCAGTATAATGTCGATATTTCCGATTTCTTGATAATGCACGACAAAGTTTTCTACCCTGAAGGAAAAATAGGTGCAGAGTTCTGTCTGTCAGTTAGACTGAAATGTTGAAAGAATTATAATGCAGCTTCCAAATATAGTTGACCATAGAAGTCTATGAAGGAAACGAAAGTTTGGGAATCAAAATAATCTTCAAAACGTAAATGGTCTACGACAATGACAAACAATTCCAGATCTGTTTATGAATTGATTGCCATCTTTTGGTATTATGCATAGGTAATCAATAAAGTGTGTCATTCAGGCTAACACGTCCATAAGAAAATTGAAAGAAAAGACTTGGAAATGAAATCACTAGTGCCGTCTATCCGTAGTATCCATCCCTTCAAATGATATTTCCATATAATAATATCTCTATAAACAATGCCATTAGTAGTCCCAGTCTATGACCATTTTCATACAGCACCGATTCGCATGGAAATTTGGATTCAGGATCTACATACCCTCTTTTTCAAAATCTACCCTGTGCCGAGGGTTGCTTTCTCCCTGGGGGTGGATGCCACCCCTTCTTGGGGACGAAAAAATTTGTATTGGAAATAAGTGCGGAAATCAATAGATTGACTAATTCTAAGCACTTTTTGTTCAATGAAGTTTTTGTCTGAAAAGCAATACTTTTCGACTTATTCGCGAGTGAAATTGTCGGTTTTCAGGCAGAAAAACACGTTCTCAGATCCGTTTTCGCGAATAACTGGAAAAATATGCATCTTCTCGAAAAACCTGCAGAGAGCAAAATTATAGCTTTTGAGAAAACAAAGGCGATTGTTGATTTGTGATGTATGCAAGCCCACTACATACTGAATATTTGCTTGTCGAAAGTTGATTGATATTTTCAAACACCAAAATAGAAAGTTTCTACGTACAATAAACAAAAACCAATGCATTTTTCAGGAAAAACTAATTCGACCTTTTTTGAAGTCCTTGAAAAATACTTCATTTTTGTTATTTATAAAAGTTTCTAGCACCAAAACTGACCGAGGTATGAAGGAAATAATGTAGAATCCTATTTTTTCGTTGAAAAAAAATTGTGAATAACTCATCCTCTCTTCTCTCCCCTTTGAAAAAAATCGTTGTTACTCCATAATTCACTCCATTTATTTTCTTTTAATGAGTTCTGAGTTTTTCATCAATTGAAAGTACGTAGTTTTGGAGAAAATTGAGATTGGAGAGAAAAAAATCATATACGGAATTCAGCGAAAAATCACCATTTCTTCGAAATAACTCGAAAAGTATTGATCACATGCAGAATTTTCTACAAAATTGAAGGTTATTCTTCTCTGAAAATTTCGGTGTTCAATTTTTTCTGCAGGATGAAAATAGAGTAAGATATGGCCAGTTAAATAATGTGAGGATTCGCGCAAAGTACCTTTTTTGAGCCCTTTCAGCATGAACCTTTCCAAAAATATAATCTGGAACAAAAAAACATGTGAATGAGCTTATAGCTCTTGAAAAAAGTTACAAAAAGCTTTTTCGGTGGATTTGATTGCTTGAATACTGAGCGAGTTATGGGAAAAAACCAAAAACATTTTTTTTAGAAATCAGAGTATTGTACATTAGTATATTAAAGAATACACATAGTAACTATATTTTAGGCCTAGTGGAAGAATAAAGGATTCTTGAAGGACTTCAAAAAAGGTCCAATTAGTTTTTTCCGGCATATGCATTGGTTTTTGGTTATTGTACGTAGAAACTTTCTATTTTGGCGTTTGAAAATACCAATCAACTTTCGACAAACAATTATTCAGTTTGTAGTGGGCTTGCATACATCACAAATGAACAATCGCCTTTGTATTTTCGAAAGCTATAATTTTGCTCTCTACAGGTTTTTCGATCAGATGCATTATTTTCCAGTTATTCGCGAAAAAGGATCTGAAAACGTGTTTTTTTTTGCCTGAAAACCGACAATTTCACTCGCGAATAAGTCGAAAAGTATTGCTTTTCAGAAAAAACTTCATTGTACAAAAAGTGCTTAGAATTAGTCAATCTATTGATTTCCGCACTTATTTCCAATAAAAAAATTTTCACCCACAAGAAGGGGTGGCATCCACCCCAGGGAGAAAGCAACCCTCGGCAAGAGGTAGATTTTGAAATAGAGGCTAAGTAGAACCTATATCCAAATTTTCATACGAATCGGTGCTGTATGGGATAAATACACAGTTCACACTTTTTTCACCGTCATAGACTGGAGTATAGTTGTGATGTCTATGTGTGAGGGTGATAGTATCCGATATCAAGGAAAACCAGATTCTGCTTGGAAATTTGGTAAAATTGTTGAACTTTCAAATGAAAGGACATATGGGATAGAAAGACAAGAAGGGGAATTTCTTATTAGAAATCGTAAATATCCCAATGAAATTCCATAGAAGTACTTATCTTCAATGCCATCGAAAATTTCCTCAAAAAAATATACTTACAGACGTTCAACTACGTTTGGGAATGAATCGCACATCTCTGAAGATATCAATAAACAGGAATGAGTTCAGATACAGGGTGAGTCTTCTTCCTCTTCAAGTAAAAGTACAAATGTAAATAAAAGTGGATTCATACCACTCGTTCTGGTCGTATTGTCAGGAAACTTTCGAAATATTGATATTGTTATTTATTCAATAGTAAAATTCAATATCTGAAAAATTGTTGAATTATTTTCTTCAGAAACTAATAAATAATTTTTTGTAAGATATCCTACGTTTATGACAATACAGTCCGCTTTTTTGTGCAAAAAAAACGGAAATGCCTTTTTTCCGAACAATAACTTACGAACTAACTGAGAGCGTCGCTTTTTTACTTCAGCAGGGTTATTCTGCTGAATGATTACAATTGCTGGCTAAAACTGTAGTTGTTAGTAGCTGAATTGCAAAATTATCCAGGGTTTCTTCCAGGAATTGGGAAGCCTTTGTGAGTCGTCTCGTTTGTTGAGGCATTGAGGGCGTTTCTCAATTTCTATTGCTACGCGTATTATTCTGGAGTGGAGTGTTTTTGCTGTGGCGATGGTCTTCGTGTTCTTGAAGTCAATTCTGTGTCTGATTTCGTGGTGGTATTTGAAGAGAGTCGGGTTCATGTCCTAATTACATGCTGCTAGTTCGTGCTCGTAGGACCTGTTGGATACTCGTCGGTTCGTCTGTCCTGTGTATGTCCTTGTGATTCGTTGGGTAGGTGAGCGTAAGAAAAGAGGATATTTGATTGTTTTCTGTGAAAACTCTCTTGATGTCGTGTTTTTTTCAGAATTCGGCTCACTTTATCAGTGACTCACCGAATGAAAGGAAGAAAAGCTTTCGGACGTTCAGCCCGATTTTCCTGTAGTTTGGGATGCGAAAAGCGAATTTGTTGGCGTTGAATGGTTAACTGGATCTGGTGGTAGGTATAATCGTTTTGAAGAAGGACCGATGTGAGATTTTTCAGCTGACTGGGTCTTATGCGGTCGTCTATGAGTTTGATGGATCTGTTGATAGGAGAGTTCAGTACGGAGCTCACCTGGGCTGGATGATGGTGAGAGTTGGCATTGAGATATCTGTTGGTGTGCGTGGGTTCCGGTAGACAATATGAGTGAAGTAATTTTTGGATTTTGTGATGTGGACATTTAAGAAAAGATCAGCGTTGTTCATCTCCATTTCCATGGTGAATTTCATAACGGGGTGAATATTTTTCAGGTGATTCAGGAAGGTGTGTGGGCTTTCGGATTCATGAGGCCAGATAGCAAATACATCATCCACATAACGCATCCAACACGTCGGCTTCATTGCACATGTGTCAATGGTTCTAGACTCAAAATCTTTTATGTAGAGATTTCCAAGTGCTGGTTTATAAAATTTGCCCTGAAAAAGAAAGTATGTACTGGACATACAATGACTAATGAGGTTAGGTTAGGTTAAGCGTGTCTTGGGAGATTTGATGTTTGGTTCTCAAGACGCTAAGTGTATCTGCTAGGGGAATGTATGTGAAAAGGGATACTACATCGAAGCCTACCAGGATATCTATGTCGAAAGTTGACAGATTTGATGATTTCTATGGAATGAGTTTCAGACCTATTACGAGGATTGTTCTGCTAGGGGTTGGAGAATGTTTGCGAGATATTCAGCTAGAGCTTGTGCCGGTGAGGCGAATGTACTAACTGTGGGGCGGAGTGGTATGATTTCCAAAAAATGTTAACGTGATTATTGGGAAAGTTTGCGGCAGTACATGTCTCTTCATAACCTCGAGCAAATTCAGGTTATTATTAAGGAAAGGAAAGGAACAATAATCTCACTATTAGGCATTCCAGATCAGGTGATGTCTGGGGGGCAAATACCAGTTTTGCCATGGAAATCACACTCTTCTGAAAAAACCACACGAAAGCTTCTGGGGAGCAGATGCCGCCGTATTGATTCATTTTGTCATTTGACAAGATGTTGACAAGCATCTGTAATGCCTAATTATGTTAGGTTAGGTTGGTTCATGCTGAGTTAAGTTTGGTTAGGTTAAGGTTAGTTGATTAGTTAGCTAAGGTTGGCAAGGTTAGTTTCTGGAAGGTTAGGGTAGGTTGGTTGAGGTTTGGTTAGGTTAGTTAGGTTGAGTTAGATTAGGTCGCAAATTTTTTCAAACATCATTTGAACTTTTATAATTGAAATTCGTTTAGGCTGAGTTAGGTTAGGTTGGTTTGAGCTAAGTTAGGTTTGGTTAGGTTGAGTAAGGATAGTTTAGGTTAGGATAGTCATATTAGGTTGGCATGGTTAGGTTAGGCTACGTTAGGTTGGTTAAGATTTGCTTAGGTTAGTTAGGTTGGGTTAGATTGGGTCGCATATATTTTCAAACATCAGGAACATCAGTCGAACTTTTATAATCGGAGAAAAATAATTTTCCATAGACTCAACATGTAAAATAGAAAAAAATCATGGAAAATATACCACGTTTCTCTGGTAGGTGGGACCTGGTAGGTATTGTTCTTCATGGTCTAAGCTTTACATGCAATATGGACACGACCCTCAATTCGATGTGGGATAAGGTAAAGTCTTACCTTTTTTTCAAAACTATAGGTCTTTGCGGTAAACGAATATTTACAGGATTGAGTTTCTAGAGATAATTTCCTCAAAGCAGCATACCTACGGGAAGTTTGGCAATGTTAGGTTGAAAAATCATTGAATTCAGGGGCATTAATACTTCTGAATACTATTAGAATCAAATATTCCATATTTACTCAGTATTCATGAAATTGAAGAGAATTGTCAACGTCGTATTATGATTGTAACCCGTTATCATTCCCCTCATTCCATTTCATGTTTGACCAAAGAAGATTCACGTATAACGAACAAGAAGCAACACTTGCCGCTACACAGCCGCTAATCCTGTGGTCCCCACCTCTACAGAATTTCATGACCTCCACACTATTTTTCTTGCGACTACGGAAGACTACCAGCAAAAAACAGTAAGCCAGTTAATCACTTGACAAGAAACATCAGGTACTTGTTTGTTTCTATTACTGACCGACCGCCGAATGCCGACATTGCTGGTAGACATGCGCAATCAGGGTGTATTTGTCGAATTTGTGAGTTGCGCTATTCGTAATACGTAAATCTTTGGTTTGACATTCAACATTTTTAAAGATGTCAGAGTAAGGAGTTTTCAATGAATGCAACTAACAATTATATATCATGCTGGAGATAAATGTGTATTCCCACTGAACACTGTCAGACATTTTTTGAAAAAGAAAGTACTTTTCAGGTATTTCCGCAGGAAATTTTTATGTTTTTTATCGTTTTTGTTTTTTCAATCATCTGAGCAAATTTCAATAAAATCGATGAGGTTACCGTATTCGCTACTTTTTCCTTATTTGGTGTGTCTTCCAAAGATTTATCTCTGTTCATGAGGTTCTGGTTTTGGAGTGATTAATCAAAAGCATATTCTTCATTTATATTACATTTTTTGTAACTATGGCAGGGCAATACAACGCGATTCAAACTGATACCGATGCGTTTATCCTTCTTTTGTTCCGTTGTAGTTTTCACCATTCAATATCTATAATTATTATATGTCGTATAATGAACAAACATTTTGGAAATCATTGAATTTCAATATATAAAACGAGGTGACCTCTACAAATCAATTAAATAACTTCATGTCACGTGATAAAAACTTTAGGGATGCCAATCATTGAATACTAAATACATGTGCAGAAATATATACAAGATGAAGTAGTGGTAACTGCTTGGTTGAGCGGTACTTCTGAAAATTCGGTGATATACGGAACAGCTGTCAGTTGTCTGTGATGTTGTGGTGACACTGTCACTCTAGAGCAGCGGTCGGCAAGTAGTTTTAGGTGGGGTCCGGTTAATGTGGGAAAATTTTAACGGGGTCCATAAAAGAGAGAAAGTTGAGAAAGATGCTTCACATATGTATGTCGAGCCAAACACAGTGGCCAAATTGATAGCTAGTCTTTAACAAATTTCATATTTTTCTAGGACATGTTTAGTCCAAAATTCTTCAGTGGATACCGTTCTATACATTTGCAAAGGGACATCTTCTCGCAAATCCATCATCTCCAAGTGATAGCTTTTACAGAATAAACAACTTGGCAGCCACATCTGACCATTTTGCCGCTGCATCAATTTTAAATGCATATTTAAGAAACGGAAATAACTTGCCTATCCCTGCAAAATCTTGGAATCTTCTAGCAAATTCATTGTTGAGGTAGGCCAGAAATTTCACAAACTCTGCAATGTCTTCTTCAGAGGTCTCCTTTTTGAATTCAAGAATTGTCGGAAAATGAATAAATTCTTGTTTAACGATACTTTTTCAAAGATATCCAGCTTACGAAGAAAAGCAGACACGCTTGTATCAGATCACGTATTAATTTTCCATTTCCTTGTAAGTCTGTATTGAACGCATTCAAATATTGTGAAATATCTTTCAGAAAAGCCACAACCAACATATTGCACTCGTTTTCTATAAACTCAAAGTGCTTTCTGACTCCCTGCGTATCCAAGTTTTGCAAGAAGAAGGATACTTGTTTCATTAGCCAGAAACGTTCAAAAACTCAACCTTTACTCAGACAACGAACATTGTTGTATTGTAGTGAGTCAGAAAACGCAGAATCACATTTAGAAAGGTACTCTTTTAAATGTCGGTGCTGAAGAGCAAAATGGGATCTCCTAAAATCAATCAACTTGACCAAGTTGTCCATCCCTCCTCTGAGAATACGATATGATATTAGACCTGAATTCTTCTTTGCCTATCATTGCTGGGGCCCCGTCAGTTGAAAGCGAAACCATTTCATCATAAATGATGTTATATTTCGTAATAAAATCTTCAATGGCCTTTAATTTATTTTTTTGTTAACCAAGATCCAAGATGAAGCTATAAAAACAGAGTCATGTATTACATTCACAATTTCGATTCTGTGGGTTGAAATCGATTGATATTGTTTCCACTCCCAATAAAAAATGAATACTGAATATCGGAAATGGCATGTTTTTGAATTCGTAATAGGCCGAGTTCGGAGAACATTTTTTGGTCCAATATCCCGATTCAGTTCAATTTTCATTTTCAGAGACATAGTCGTATATTCATCCAAGTTCAACATATCGTTCAACATATAGTATTTTTCGAACGACAGCCATTAGCTAGCACCCAAATCCCATTTGCATGTGAAGTGGCGTATTAATTTGTTCTTATGGTTGGGATGCAAGGTTATTAGCAGTGGAGTCGTCCCATTGACACTCCAAAAATAAATACTTAAAATTTTCCACTGGGCAGCCTCACCTTCGAACCAGCCTGAGTGTTTTATTTGTGTCTTTTTTTTCCGATTTCTTGATTAATCCATTTATCTATTGAGGTAATGATTGAAGGTCGTGCATATTTTAAGATAAATTGGAGGTTCGAATAGAAATATCGATATTTAGAAATTTTATCGATATTTATTTGGTTCAAGTTCGATCTATTCATTTCATTCTTTTTGTTCGTTTCGATTCCTGATCTGAACTCATATTATGAAAATTATTTTTTCAGCATACTGAGGGTACAAATGTTCCCTCAAGAAATATGAAATGAATATGTTGCTCTGACTCATAGGTGAATTATTCCTCTCATCCGAATCGATTTAACTACCTATTTGAAATATAAGGATTCATATTGTGTGAGAAAACGACAAATTATAAATTGATTCCCCCCAAGAAAATTAACTTCAGGCAGCGATTAGAGCGACAACTTTCTTCTCCAGGCAAAAAAGTCCAACCAACCAATTTTTTGTCGGTGCAAGAAAGGTTTGAACAGATCGACACCTTAACGTGAAAAGTTGGGATTTTTCTGAAGAGCTATCCAACAGAAATCATATATCACATATATATATATATATATATATATATATATATATATATATATATATATATATATATATATATATATATATATATATATATATATATATATATATATATATATATATATATATATATATATATATATATATATATATATATATATATATATATATATATATTATGTGTTCGGATAGGTTTCCGCGGTCAGTTGTGTGTTGTTGTTGAGTTCGGGTTGAACCGCGTCTGGAGTTTTGTTCTCGACGTTTCGGCTCCGATTTTGGAGCCATTTTCAAGAGGAAAATGTGACTTCACGCTGAGGTCTCAATCTGCCTACTCCTCAGGTGTTGTCACAGGGGGCAAGGGTTTGTGACTTGACGCCGGGGCCTCGATCTGCCTACTCCCCAGGTCTCGTCACGAGTTCTTTCTAAGGTCTCAATCTGCCTACTCCTTAGATCGAACTGAGGTATCGAGGGATGTTGGGTAGTATTTATAGCAGCGGGTGCTACTAAAGGACCGTCGGATGTCTTGGTGGGGACTGGGCATCTGGAAATTAGGGGTTTCCATGCAGTGGGAAGTCTCTGGCCGTCGTCACGTTTATTCAAGCAGGAAGGTCGCTTCTCGATTTCGATGGCCTCGCGAATTATACGGGCTTGTAGTGTTTTTGCTGTGGCGATGGTCTTAGTGTTCGCAAAGTCTATGTTGTGTCCTATCTCTTGATGATGTTTCGACAGAGCTGAAGATGGGTCTGATTTTCGGACAGCAAGTTGATGTTCGTATACTCTACTTGTCACACGTTTGTTGGTCTGGCCTACATAGATTGCGACTTTGCGAACACTAAGACCATCGCCACAGCAAAAACACTACAAGCCCGTATAATTCGCGAGGCCATCGAAATCGAGAAGCGACCTTCCTGCTTGAATAAACGTGACGACGGCCAGAGACTTCCCACTGCATGGAAACCCCTAATTTCCAGATGCCCAGTTCCCATCAAGACATCCGACGGTCCTTTAGTAGCACCCGCTGCTATAAATACTACCCAACATCCCTCGATACCTCAGTTCGATCTAAGGAGTAGGCAGATTGAGACCTTAGAAAGAACTCGTGACGAGACCTGGGGAGTAGGCAGATTGAGGCCCCGGCGTCAAGTCACAAACCCTTGCCCCCTGTGACAACACCTGAGGAGTAGGCAGATTGAGACCTCAGCGTGAAGTCACATTTTCCTCTTGAAAATGGCTCCAAAATCGGAGCCGAAACGTCGAGAACAAAACTCCAGACGCGGTTCAACCCGAACTCAACAACAACACATATATATATATATATATATATATATATATATATATATATATATATATATATATATGCAAGTGACACATCACAATCTTTTAAGTATGAGATTTATTTTTTCTCGAGCATATTGAGCTTCTGATTTTTCCTATTTCGATCTGGAGTTGCAGCGTGGAGGTGGTACCAGGATATCATTAGTAACTCTTTCTTCAGGCCAGAGTTGCTCCTAATCTTGATTATTTTTGTAATTTTTCCACAACCACTTTCACAAATAAATTACTTTTCCTGATTAACGAAAGATGAAACAGAAGCAAGTAGTCTTTCAATGGGGTTATATGCTGGTATCTCATACAGAAGGGAAGAATAGCAAGTACAGGACATTTATTCGGCTGCAATTGTCGCAATTAATAATTATAATAGTTCGAGAATATAAATCCCAAAATCCAACCGAATGTAAACCTTCAGTATTATTATGGTTCACAAACCCGAGTGTATTGTTCTTTTATTAGAGGAAAAACTTGCCTTTGTTCTATACTATGTTCGATTATAATATATTGAACGTGAAAAAGGCATATATCTTGCTAACTATATGTAGAATTGGCATCGCTCCTTCATTAATAATTCCACCTCAAGTACTGAAAATGGTCATTGGGCATTGATTGAGAAATGCATCGACACTAAAATTAGGGAATGATTAGGAAGTTAATTGCTTCTAGGAAAGATTGTCAGCTGATGCAATCAGCTTACGAATTTTCAACAGGGAGGAAATGACATATCTGAATTTACTCGGCACTAACTGAAATAAATTATATTATTGTTGGGTTTCAATTGAATCAATATTCTTTATTTATTCAATCTGTCAGTAATCAAAAATTTACCCTTCGGCAAAAACTTGAGTAACGTTACAAATCATTCAGCTTATAATTCATTGAAGATGTATAGTGAATAAAATCAGTTTCAGAGAATTATTGAATTTAATTTTCCAATATAAACATATCCGTTTTCACTTTAGCTCGTCTCATCTCTCTCAGTATAATATTTATACATTTATCATTTTCCACATTGGGTGTAATCCATTAAGTCTGCAACGAATATAAATATTCCCCATCAGTGTGCACGATTGAGATTTAAATACGGCCAAAAGTTAGTGCATGTTCGATAGCCATATTAGAAGTGCTAAGAATAGCTTCAAGTCAAACAGCATACTAAAAATATTAAGCTCGTTCAAGACTAAACTACCTTTATTTCAAAAAGTACAACTAATTTTGAAGAAGTTTTCAGTATTTTGATTCGGTAACTAATCAGAACAGCCTCGATAAAATCATTTGAAAATTAACTTGAGATTATATTTTTTTCAGGAAAGTTCATGTTTGTTGCAGAAATATCTATATATTCTAAAAATCCTGTGAATATTATTTTCGACAAGGCAAATTGAAGTAAGGTTGAATGTAAGGACAGGTCAATCGGAAAACTTCTCCTTTCATTTTCAATAATACAATTACTTTTGTTGTTCACTTTTCTGTAATGATATTTGTAACTATTGGAAATAATAAAGACGATTTTTATTATTATTTTGAATACAAACTGTATGCAGCTTTCTCATTATTATGAATGTTATGATCGAAAAGTACTCTTATTAGAAAAAAAAAATTCCATGCTATTCGATACAACATTTCATTTTGTATCAATTCAGTCTCCTTATGTGATCGAGGTACGCCGCTCCTGCAGATATCGCGTCCTACTTTCGAAGAATAAAGACATCCAATTTCTTGCATTTCCTTGAAATCAAAAGTAGATAGTCGATGTAAATATAAAATTTCCATACAATGATTATCAGGCTGTTACGGAATGAGTTCAATGAGTTACCAGTCACACCATCGACTCGACCCTGTCGTTTTGAATTTCAGTTAGTGAACCATGTTCAGTTTTCGAAATAAAAAACCCAAACCAGTGTCTAAAAATCAGTCCGAAATATGTCCAAATAGCACTGCGATATTATTGCTCGTGAAGGTGCCAGAAGATGGTAAGTTTTCAACGAAATGACCATTTATACAGCAATCGAGACCAATTAACCTAGGTATCAATTAGAGTTATCGGTGACTTGCATGATTCCGAAATAGACGATGACGTTGAAATATAAATGTATTTACTGCCGACAACAGTTTCGTTGGTTGTGTCTCAGTCTTTAAGGCCTGGGCAGTTGAGCAGCAAGAGAAAAACTAATATTTGTATGACTTCCATTATATTTCTCCTGTTCTCTATGAAGTAAATGACGGATATGATAGATTTCGATTAATTTAATCAATATTTTTTCTATGCTGCGAAGGACGGAGATTCCCTACCTCCAAATGTATATACTCCCAAACTATTTGAAAGTAACCTAGTGATTGTTTGAAATTGGAATGTATAAAAAGTTAGATAAATACCTTGATCTACAAATTTTTACTAACTCCAAAGTTTTAATGAAACATTCCAGAGGTGAAATTGAAGGTGATGCAAGGTGATTTTACATCGCTGGAGCAAAAGGTTACGTTTCTGAAGCTGATATATCTTTTCGTGGATCCGAAAATGAACTATGAAAGAGTGTAGTCGTTAGGGATGTGAAGAAGAATCAGGGTGGATTTTGTATACTTCAATGCTGGCAATCCCTAAGCAAAATTTCATCGAAAGGATCGATTGTTTCAATGAAAATATTACTGTAGATACTCAAAATTTCGATCAGCAATTCTATTTCAGACTAAAACTGTGTTGATGTTTCTCATTGAAATAAGAAAAAATGGAAGGATGCCAATTTTCTATAATTTGTACGAATTAAAAAATATTTTTGGTGCTTGAGAGTGAATTTACACAGGAACCAATATTCTGACAGAATGCATCAGGTTACATAAACATCGTATGTGCAAAAATCTAGTTTCGAATATTTCTTCAATTAAATCGAAGGAACATTGGACTAACTGTACTCAATTTCTCACTCAGAGCCAAAAAACATTTCAGCTGGTTATATATGAAATAACTTCTTGTAAGAGCGTAGCAGATACCTGAATGATTGCTATTTTTAAGTGGAAAACGTCAAACAATTGAAATTATTTGTCATTATTTGAAAACTATTAATACGAATTATTTTCTCCACCTGAGAAATATGAGCGTGGTTGGAAACACTTAGGTTAGGAATGAGACAATTGAGAACTGACGAGTGACTTTGAAAAATGAGAAGAATTATGAAGTATGACAGGACACTATTTTGCTGCTGCTTTTGGGTACAATCATCCAGTTGTTCACAGTCAAAGGAGTGATTCAATTCCTTGAAAGAACTATTTAAATCATGACATTTTTCATCGATGAGTAACAAATGAGAATATATTTCATCCAACTGTTTGGGGTCTGTGTTTCAGTAGGGCATCTCCATAAAAAAATTCTAAGTGTGATTGGCTTCCTTAGTTACAATTATTTAAATTCAAGATGTGATCTTATTTTTCACGTTCACCTCATGCACCTATTTCTGGATGAAGTCTGTTGTCACTGTTATGTTCTGTAATGCAATTAGTTGAGGTTATCTACGTTTGACCTAGGTAACTTTTCTCACAATTTGAGTAAGGAATACAATGCAGGTTGAACCGCGTCCGAAGTTTTATGTTCGACGTTTCCCAGAAATATTTAGGAATTTCTTCCGATTATATTCGAAGCATGTTTACTTTTTTTCTATCTTAAATGAAACACTCTATATTTCATCATAGATTCGTGTTCTATATCGAATTTTAGGTCTATTTCGTACAATATGTCTATAACATTTGATATTTATTGCGAAATAATTTTTATTTGAATATATTTCTCATTATTTTTTATCGTAATCAAGACTAAAAAATATATTTTAACTTTCGATCTCATTCCGAAGTGTGTTTCACCTCGGAAATCTGGTGTACAAAATTAACCAGAAATCTTGATGAAATCCGTGAAATCCGTGTTACATAAAATAATTTCCCATCTCTGCAAACGATTTGCTGCATCAAAACGTATTCCTTCTTTATTGCCAGAAATAGTTATTAGTGCCTCATGATTATGATAAAAAAATACCGAACAAAAAATCATGAAACTTTTTAACACAAAATATTATAGCACAAGCTTCTTTATCCAATTGACTGAAGGCCTTCTCAGAGTTGGCTAAAGTCCTTGACGCATAAGCAATTGGTTTGACATCACCATTTCTGTGCACATGAGATATCACACCTCCAATCGCGTAAAAACTCGCGTCACAAGCTGAAGGTACCGGTAATTTCTGATCATAATGTACTAAAAGTTTGTTTGACGTCAATTCTGATTTAATCAATTGAAAACTTTCATTTTGTTCTTTTTTCCAATACCATTCATTCTCTTTTTTTTTATAATACGAATAATGGATATAACTTTTCACTTAAATTTTCAATAAATATCCCATAAAAACTAAGCCCCTAAACGATTTGAGTTCAGTTATGTTCGAGGCGCATTCTATATCGCTTGAATTTCATCTTGAGAGGTTGATAAACCATATTTATCAATAGTGTCACGCGGAAGCCAGATTCCTGTAATTTATCAACAACCTTGTATAAGTTTTCCAAATGGTCTTCAATAGATTTTCCCGTAATTAATAGATCGTCAAGAAAAATAGCTACGTTTTCAATCTTTGCAAAAGTTGTATCAATTATTCGTTGGAATATTCCAGGACTCAAAGATACTCCAAAGGGCAGACGATTCATCGGGAATAGTCCTCGGTGCGTATTGAGGGTCACTAATCTTTTGGAATCTTCAGATGATTCTATTTCTGCGTAGGCCTGTGATGAATCAACTTTACTAAAATATTTGCCATTGTTCAGTCCAGCGAATAAATGTTCTATTTTTGGAATGGGATAACGATCAACGTGCAAACTGGGATTTAGGGTAATTTTGAAATCACCACCAACCCTCACTTTCCAATTTTTTTCAAGAACAGGTACTATGGGGGTGGCCCATTCACTATATTCAATGGGTTGCAAAATATTACTTTCCACTAGTCTAATTAAATCATTATCGACTTTTTCTCATGAAACTATGTTACGTGCCTTACAAAAAATAGGACGAACTTGTTCTTTCAAATGCAATGTAGCTGTTCCTTCACTTAAATTATCAAGACTTTCTCTGAAGACATCTGGAAATTTGGATTGCAATTGTCTCGAAAGTTTTGGAATTTTATTTTTTTTCCACTTTATTCAAATATAACAATTTATCAATTGAAATGTTCAATTTTTTATCCAATTCCTACCTAGCAAGGGTGGACCACCATTCGTGATAATATATAATTTTAGTTTTCCTGATAACTCACCATTATACGAAACTGTTACATAAATATAACCTAAAATTTTCAATAAATTACCAGAATATGATTTCAAAGTCAAGTCAGATTTATGCAGAGCATTTTTGCTCGTATAATTTTTGTGATATTGCAGCAATAGGTGACCCTGTATCACATTCCATACTTAATGGCATATTATTGATACTTAATTCAACTTTGACTGGTTTTTCATTTGCAGATCTAATATAAAACATGTCTAAACTGTCACCCGAATCATATTTATCATCATTGGTTTCCGAAAGAGATAAATTTTTCACCTTACTATACTGGTTTCCTCCAAAACTTTTTTGTCTATATCTTTCACAAATTTTACTTATATGCCCTTTTTCTCCACATCCATTACATTCAGCATTTTTGAAATAACAGAAATCACTTCCATAATTCATTTTTACGCAGTGTCTGCAAGGAATATTTGATTTCCGACGATTAGACGGCCCTGGGACAGATTTTTCCACCTCATTCGCTTGACTCACTTGGTGTGAAGTTGTTGGCTCGATCATTCCGGAATTCTTCTCCGCTGCTTCCAAATTAACAGCCAAATCATAAGCCTTGGCCTTGGCATATGTCAGTTGTTTTTTGCAAAAAGTCGTTGGCGGATAGAATCGCTCTCTAAACCAAATACTAGTTGATCTCGAAGCTGATCTTCCAAATGATTTGCAAATTTGTACTTTTTTGCTAATTTCTTCAAAGCCACCACATATATTGAAATGGACCACTTCTTGTTTTCGTTGTCGAAACTGGTACCTTTTCGCAATTTCCGATGGAATTGGTTGTAAATGGTTGGTCAAAATCTTCACTGGATCTGTATATGATTTATCCACTGGTTTATTCTTCGGACTTGAATCATCAAATCAAGAGTTTCAATTCCCACAGCCGTGATTAGTGTAGCTGTTTTCAAGTTTTCAACTCGTCCGGTACTTTGTTAGCCTTGGAATATTGTTCAAACCGTATGTATATATATATACATATATATATATATATATATATATATATATATATATATATATATATATATATATATATATATATATATATATATATATATATATATATAGCCGGCATTTACGGAACCAATCCGAAGATGAAAATCTCATTGAGCTTGGGCAAATATGCGACGATATTTCAAGCGGAAATCGTTGCAATACACCATTGTGCACAAGAGCTAATAAGGCATGATTTTTCAGGAAAAAACATTGTCATATACTCAGATAGCCAAGCTGCAATAAAAGCAGTCAACTCAATGCAAGTTACCTCAAAACTTGTTTGGGACTGCATAGACGCCCTAAAAGAGCTGGGCAGTCAGAACAGACTGACCTTAGCCTGGGTACCAGCACATACAGGTTATAGAGGCAATGAAGAGGCCGATACACTAGCCCGAGAAGGAGCAAGTAAGGCCCTGAATGGCCCAGAACCATTTTGCGGTATAGCAAAAGCTGTACTAAAAACAAACACTAAATCATGGATTCAGCAGAAGTCCCAAGATTGGTGGAACAATGCACCAGGAATGAGACAGGCCAAAGAGTTTATCAAACAACCGCTGCCAACATTCACAGACTATCTACTAGGCCAGAAGAGGAACACTACTAGAATAGTAGTAGGACTTCTCACAGGGCACTGTAGGTTCAATAAACATATGAGTACAATAGGCCTGGCAGAAGAAATGCTATGCAGGTTCTGTCAGGAAGAAGAGGAAACATCAGTACACATACTATGCCACTGCGAGGGCTTGTCAAGACAAAGGTTTCTAACACTGGGAGAAGAAAAACCAAGAGCTCCCAAATTCATGGGAGTTCTAAGAACTAGCCTGTGGAGTCTCGTAAAGAAGACAGGGTTAGACAAAGAACTCTAAACGATCCCGAGGACAAACACAATAGATCTGTAAAGGTCGCGGTGTAAAGGCTCGTAGCACGAAAGTCCCTAACATATAATCTAATCTATATATATATATATATATATATATATATATATAATATATATATAGAGTATTTTTATGATTTCAATAATGAGAGTCCGCGACATTTGTTGAAACTGTCGGAACTCATGTAGGGGTCTCGTTTCAAAAAGATTAATTAAGGGATATGTTCGATGGCATAGTAATGGTTTCCAGGAGTTGGGAAGCCTTTGTGAGTCGTCTCTTTGTTGAAGCATTGAGGGCGGTTTTATTTCAGTTTGTATTGCTTGGCGAATTATTCTGAAGTGGAGTGTTTTTGCTGTGGCAATGGTCTTCGTGTTGTTGAAGTCAATTCTCTTCAAAAAAGACTTATTTGGGTTGCAGTCTGGGGATGACAATTAGGTTTTTCTCTTTGTTCTTGTCGAGCTTTCGAGAATGTCATTATTAAATGTAAATAATAAATCAAATTATGTCATTCAGTTTCAATAATTTTATATGACTTTCACGTTTTCGTCTTGAAGAAGAAAATGGACATTTTCGAAAACTCGACAATATATATATATATATATATATATATATATATATATATATAAAAGTGAAAATGAAATTCTGACAGTTGACAACCAGCCGTCGAATTACAATAATTCGATTCGAACCGATACGGACATAGTTCCGATCCCATATAGGTCTTGTAACACGCATAAGAAAGCTTCTAATGAATCGAGAGCTATCGGAAGCGTGTCAAATTAATCATTTTTGAAGTAGTATGGTGTTTTTGCTTACTAAATTTTGATATGCACTTTGTTCGAAGCGGATTCTGTGTCGTATCGAGTAAACAGTAAACGATACGCATCGTGAGTTCATAACCCGACCTCTGATTCGTTCGCAGCAGGGTAGGAACCTCGAATAAAAATCTTGAAAAATCAAAAACAAATCAACAACTTCTGTGTCTTCACTTATACGATGTCCTCTGAACAGTACAGGGGCTTCACTTCCAGATGAACCTAAATATTAAAAGAAAGTCAATGGTACATCCATTGAAATAGACTGACAACTATAAATGTGGAATCATTACGAATTCATAATATGGTAGAATTTCCAAGGAAGCTGTGTCTGTTTCGGTTTATATTCTTTATTCAGTGGCTTATCGACAAATCAGAGATGAGTACAGGGAAATGAAATTTTGTATGGATTGTGGATCGTGATCGTGAAGTGCAAGCAGAAAATTAGTTGGATTTTTTTTCTGAAAGCAGCTCCGCCAATGCCTATATCGTTTCAAGAACTGCATTTCTTCATTGTTGTTATGATTCGAAAAATATTTGAGTAACAAATACATAAAGTAATGAACAAATACATTAAAGTGATGAACAAATTTACCCATTATATTTGCCACTCGGTAAGTAATTACTTGCCTTTATGCAGTTTTTTCTTTCAAGGATAACGAGTTACACAGATGTGTCATTCTAAAGATGATCAATTACTTTCCGAGTAACTATTCTTCAATATTGATGACACATGAGTAGTTTACGTAATAGCTGAATTCTCCTTGGACCAGGATCTCATTAATATTCGGCAATTTCCTCGGAAATCTTCATTGAACTTGTATTTTTTCCGTAAGAGACCGTTGATCTAGGTCATGTCAAGTTCGAAATTCGGTAATGATAATTGATTTGAAATGAAGTTTATGAGAGACAATTCACTTTTCTAGTGGATCTGATAGTTTCAAATCCTCAACTGAGGAATTTTACCAATTTTTTTTATATGGGACATTTGACAGCTGCATCTTAATTTAATTATCCATAGACAGCAATGCGCGGGGCGACAGGGACCCTTTTCTAGTCCAATTTTTTATATTCTGCCTTTGAGAGAGGAAATTCCTGGAGCTGAAACGAATTGTGAATTAATTTGGAAAACTTTTTACGATTTGCCATGCATATAACACATAAAAACCCCACTGAAATTACAAAAATCATAAAAGCATACCCTTTCAAATGCTACAAGGTGACTCGAGTGCAAATTCTCGGTAATACCTAAAGTACCCCAAAGCGCGTGATTTTTTTAAGGAAAATGAAATATTACATCCGACAGCTTATCCAGGAGGTCAGTTGTTTTCTGTTGGATGCTAGTCCTATAACCTAGTGTGGGTAAGTTGAGACTGACCTAAGCGAATTGTCCCTTTAGATTTATGGAGTTCTCTTTTATGTCGAGAAATAGAGTTCAAAATCATAATATATATTTAAGATTCTCCCATGGGAGAGGTAATTCGTGTCAAGAGAGTGATAAAAAATAGAAAGGCACTGCAGGCGGATTTTTTTCATTTTTGTAGGAAGGAATATATTAAATGATTAGATTCAGATAGTTACGGTGAATGAAATAAAATTCATTTTGTTAATCTTATTGTTAATTCTGATTGAAAGACTGAATTTTCTTCGAATTGTTGAATTGGTAGTTGAAATAATATTCATAGATCATTGACTTCCACAGCAGAAAAATCTTTCGATTGGATTTTGCAACAAATAGCCTCATATCGAAACAAATCTACTTCCTCGAAGGAAACCATCCAACTGTTCAAGTCATCATATATACATAATCAGTTATGGCTTGAATATTCCAATGAAACGGATGAAAGAGGACGACAGGCAAAGGCATTTGCTATCACTAATGATTTGAAACAACTGATAGATCAACCCACTCGTAATCCTGATACGAATAGTCAATTTACCAATACACTGGATCTGTTTCTCACTTCTCATCCTGATCTTAATCAGATCAAAATTCACCCCTTCTTGGGTAATCCTGATCACACTTTGATTTCGACCGCTTTTTCGTATTCAGCTCCACTAGATGGTAAGTTGGCCACACTTCGTGTCTGCCATTACAAGTCATCTGACTGGAACGATCTTCGAATGTTTCTCTCTTATTTTCCTTGGATCTGGATCTGGAAGGGTCTGTTTTCATCTGGTGATCCCACTCTTTGTGCTCAAGAAATCTCTGATACTGAGAATGGAAATATTTATTCCAAATAGTACAAAGACCATGAGAAACCATGGTTCAATAAAAGCTGCTCTAAGGGTGTCTCATTCAAATAAGCGGCATCCAATAGCTGGCGCCAAAATCTAAGTTCAGAAACGAGATCTGAGTATGTTAACAAGAGAAATAGATGTAGTGCAACAATTGAAGCTGGTAAAGGAGCACATAATCATCAAAACTCGTTGAATATCCAAAAGGTTCTCGTTCGTTTTGGCCATTTGCTTAAACTTTCGCTAAACACATCACTTCCATTTCATTTTCCCCTTTAAACGGAAATAATGGATCACAAGCCACCGCTGCCCAACAAAAGTCGAATATATTTACAAATATGTATGCTAGAAATTCTACTTTGGACTCATCGGAAAAAGATTATCTAAATATCACGCCTGAAAGGAGTCATATACCTGAAATAATTTTTCAACAAGAAGATATTAGAAATATTTTTATGGACCTGAATATAAACAAGACTTTTGCGGATCTGGTGAATCCCAGCAATTGTTCTCAAAGTGTGTGCCCTCGAATTGACACCAGTACTTTGGGAATTCATCAACCTCTCCTTTAACTTAGAGGAGGGTTCCTGAGTCCTGGTAAGAGTTCAGCCAGTTCTTATGAAAGGAAAGAAAACTTCATCTTGTTATTATGAATAATGATCAATATGATGCTTATCAAATATCTGGAGAAATAAGAAATATCAGGGACTTATTGGCGTATGTGCTTTATTGACTTTTTTGTCTAATATGTCTCTGTATGTGTTTGTTGATGAAATATCGTCTGGTATGCTCCTAGTAAATGCAGTTGTTCCTCAAGGTTCAGTTCTGGCGCCCACTCTGATTATGCTTCATATCAATGATTTGCTGAAAAAAACATCCTGTTCATCAGTGTACAAGTCTGCGAATGGCAGTACTTTTCATACTAGTTTCTCTTCCAGAGTCTCCATACCGGCACGAAAAACAAAAATTCAACGAAGCATTAGCGTCAATAGAATCAAAGATGACTTGACAAGAATAATTTAATGAGGTGACATCAATTTGGTGGAATTTCATGCTGGGAAAACCCAGGCATGTCTCTTCTCAAAGAAAGCCGATCTAAAATTTGTCTAGTATTCAGATTTCAGGAGTAACTATTCCTATGAAGTCAAGTATCTAAATGCTCAGAATTACGATCAGTAATAATCTCCCATGATAAAAAAGAACATGTGAGATCGACTGCTAAGGGTGCTTCCCAGGAGCTAGTATCTCTATTTCGTGGGAGAAATACTTCAGTTCTCGTCAGCTTCTGATGATCTCCAAGGCACAGATACGGTCTGTTCTGGAATATAGTCAGTTCCCAATCCATTAACCTGTTCTTTTTCTTATTTGTATAAACTCATTATCGGACTTAGAGCTAGCTGGGAAAGTCAAAATGTTTGCTGATGATATATTCTGAAAAATCTTCCTTTATGTTCGTGACAAAAAGTTCTAGTTTCATCATCTTGAAAGGCCCCATTATTTTCAAAAACGTAAATATCAAGTATTCTCCAACTTTTAAATTTCTGGGCGAGTATATCGAGGAAAATTTTTCATGCGTCAAACACATTGAAATATTGAGAAAATAAATATCAGCTATAATCGATATTCTATTCAAAATCAGGAAATATCTGCCGTTAAAATATTTGAAATTGGTATATTATTCTTCAGTGTGCAAACTCCAGAATTTGGTTTCTGTTTGGGGATCGGCGAAAAAAATGTGATCATACACTTCAAAACGAAATTGTCGAGTGTATTTTCAAATTAGACTATCAGAAACCTACAAACCAATACTACTTCTAGATATTACCTTCCTTCATAAACACAAAATTTGTACTCTGATTCACCAGATTAAAAATAACTTTAAACACTTCAATTTGGTTTTCAAACCTACTACTAACCACCATAACCATGCTACAAAGCATTTATTATCGTAAGTTGGAGTTTTTACTCACAGTAACATTCGTACCATTTACACAGATTTGAATTCACATTAGTGATATTTGGAAGTATTTTTTATTACTTCAATTTGCTTTTCATTTTTATTTATATTACTGTACTTTTTTCCCACAATGTATTTTTCTTGGGAAATAAATGAATGTATGTAATGTATCTATGGGGCTCGGCACCAAAACATTCATTGAAGCCTCTTGATTATATTCAGAGAAAGGAAATCCGTCTAGTTGATGATTCTTCGCTGACAGACAATATTTTTATGCTTCACAAGAAAAACGTAATGAATTTGCCCAGGGCACGGTGAGTGAGCGATATGATAAAACTATTTTGGTAGGTTTTTGTTGCAACTAAAAGGCTGGTTCATGCAACAATCATTATCATTACATTATCATCAAAAAAAGTTGAACAACCATTTTTACTGGAAGTGTTCATGCAACACATTAGTGCATTGCAATTACATTAGCCGCACTAAGGAGTTGGCAACTTTTAACTTTATTTCCTTCACATTAGTATTCTCAGTGAAAACAGTAAATGCGCATGTGCAGTGACCTGTCATTTGACGGTTTCACGTTATGTGATGTTTATTTTTGTGACAAAATGGTTAAGGCTTTCGCGGCCGAGGTTATTAGTATAACTACTTCTCTTCGGGCTTGAAGGCCGTCGTTCTTCGGAATTTCTTCCTGACGTTTCGCTAGCGCGAGTGGCCAGCTTCTTCAGAGGCTTATTCATCTCCGATGACTAAACAGTTCGATTTCTCAAGGCGTATTTAAATTGATGCAGGTAGTCTGGAGTGTTAATTACTTCTGTCGGGTTCGGGGAATAATCATAATTATTAGTTGCCGCACTACCTGCTGTGATTTCATTAGGTATTCTTGTTTTCTTCAGAATCGGATTCCAAATTCTGTTTAGAGTCAACGCTTCTTCCTTTCTGTTAAAATTGTCCGCATGTTTTTGGATCTCTATTGCCTCCCGCACCAGTCGGCTATGGTAACCCTGGTTGGGGGCAATCAGTGTGGCATTTTCGAACAGAATCTTGTGGTCGCCCTCACTCAATGCGTGTTCCGCCACCGCCGATTTGTCGGTGTGCCGGTTTGCCCCAGCCTGCAGTTCTTTTGATGCTCTTTGAGCCTTGTACCCATGGATCTTTTCGTGGTACCGATGTAAACCTTCCCACAGGTGCATGGAATGCGATAAACCCCTGCCGCTGACAGTGGGTCTCTTTTGTCTTTAGCCGACCTGAGGCTTTGCTGGATCTTCTTGGTCGGCTTGAAAACTGTTTTTATGTTATATTTCCCCAAGAGTTTTCCAATTCTGTCAGTGACCCTCGGGATGTATGGCAGATATGCATTCGCAACTACCTGAGGGTCCTCCCTGTCAGGAAGAAATTCCGAAGAACGACGGCCTTCAAGCTCGAAGAGAAGTAGTTATACTGTTTATTTTTGTGTTTATATCATCAGCATTCAGCAATACAAATAATCAAGGTGCCCTAATAGAATTAGTTCTTTAATGAGAATATCTATATAATGAAAAACATGAAGATTTCAACAACATATATATAATGTAATATGTGTTGCATGATCGGCAACATTTCCTCAGTAAAAATGAAATGATAATGTAATGTTAATGTAATTATAATGATTGTTGCATGAATCAGCCTCAACCGAACTTGGGTTTTCGTATAATGAAGATTGCCTTACAGGTAATTTACTTAATCTTAGTATATATCACCATAACCGTTGGACCATTGATCTCTAGGAATTCCGTGAGTCTGATCAGTCAATCCATCTTTGACTGTTCCATTGCGTTTGATCTGACGATTACAGCTTTCCTACTCTTTCATGAGCCTCGAGACCTTTCAAACTTATTATTGAATTTCTCACCAGAATCGCCATGCTATGACATAGTGCAAGCGCTGCGAAACATTCCGTTTGAAAAAACCGATGACCTCATTCTGATTGATGATTTGAGTTAAGAAAGACCTAATTAATGATATTGTGGAGGTTGCCGGACGGAATTATGGTCCAGTTTTTTTTTTCGGTCCTATAATAGTTTTCGCTTCCATCGCTGTAGCTGCGAAAAAAAAATTGTTATTGGCTATTAACACCTGGTTTAGGTAAGGTATGGAGAAAAACGGCATGATCTAATTCAATACAAATTCAATAAAAAAAGTGGTTTACCTATTAATAAGTAGTGAAAAATTCATTCAGGTAAGTTTTGACAATTATTGCCGATGTATTTGCAAACGAAAATACAATTGATTTCGCTTTTTCTACAAGTGCAAAACATTGTCAGGCATTCAGCATTAGATTTGCAAAGCCTGTTCAAAGAATTTGTCATAGGTGGTTTTGCCATTTGCACCGGGTACAACTTTCCATCTCGTCTGTATAGAAGTGCGTCAACTTACCTAAAAGAGGTTTAAACTTGTTAATCCGGCAGAAGGATCAGCAAATTATCTCTTTTTTGGCTTTTTTACTCTTTTTCAAAATTATACAAATTCTTGCTCTTTTCTTCTTTTTTATTCAACAACAACTGCTTTCAACTTTTTTTTTTCTACATGTCATTTTTTGAACATATACAAAGGCATTCACAAAACTAGCTTACAGGGTAAAACTTAAATTCTAAACATTCTCCCCCCGATGAAGACTTCTAAAGATTTCTATTCTACTTCTTCTAGATGTCTTCATTCAACTCAACTAAATGTCTTCATTCGACTCCAGAAGATCCAATTTGCAAATTTTCGAAGTGGGTCGTTTGTAGGTCCCAAACTGTGTCTTCACATCTACGACTCTGACTTGACCATCGTTTCCTGGATAGGTAGCAACAATTTTACCAAGTGGCCAATTGTTTCGAGGCAGTTTGTTATCGAATATAATAACAATGTCATTTACCTGTAGAAGTGATTTATTCCTCTCAAACCATTTGGTTCGCTTGGTTAAGGTTGGTATATACTCTCTCCTACTCACCTATTCCAAAATTTTTCACTCAGATCTTCTGCTATCTTCCATTGTTTTCTTAAGTCTAGGTTTCTCATTTCAGGAAGTCCCATGCCTTTCAGGTTACTCTGTGGACCGATTAGAAAATGATTCGGAGTTAAACTTTCTACGTCTCGACTGTCTGATGATATGTAGGTAAGAGGTCGGCTATTGACAATTTGTTCAGCCTCACATAACAGGGTGTACAACACTTCGGGTCTGGGCGCTCTTTCTTTTAGTGTCAAATTTAACGATTTCTTGACCGATCTAATCATCCTCTCCCACGCTCCACCCATATGAGGACTTCCAGGAGGTATGAATTCCCATTCTGTCTCAAAGTTTACCAATTTTTCTCGTATCAAATTTTCGTCAATATTTTCCAAAGCACTTTTCAGTTCTCTCGAAGCTCCTCTGAGATTAGTGACATTGTCGCTAATCATCATACAGGGTTGTCCTCTTCTTGCACAAAATCTCCTTATGGCCAGAATAGCTGAATCTGTAGTCAAAGATTCTGTTAATTCTATGTGTATGGCCCTTATTGATAAACAAGTGAATAAAACCCCATACCTTTTCTCTCTTCTTCGACCAATGGTTACTTCGTATGGTCCAAAATAATCCAAACCGACATATGAAAATGGACGTGGTGGTCTTCTCAAACGAAATTCTGGTAGTTGGCCCATCTCAGGTATTATTGGTTTCGCTCTTCTCAGTTTACACAGCATGCACATTTGAGATACAGTGTGGATTGCTTTACGTCCCTGAATCACCCAAAATTTTTCCCTCATCTGATTTAACACAAACTCTGTCCCACTATGCTGAAAAATACAGTGATAATGATAAATCAGAAGTCTTGTGTAGGGGTGTTTTCCTTCCAAAATAATTGGCCTTTTCGTTTCTTCTTGTATTATGGAACTTTTATCGGTCCTACCATATAAACGTAAAATGTTGTCTTCATCTATGCCTGGAGACAATTGCAACAAACGACTGTCTTTCGGAATACTTTTTCCTTTCGAAAGTAAATTGATTTCTTCTCCAAATGTGTCCATTTGAGCTTTTCTTATCCAGAGAAATTCTGCTTCTTTCAAATTTTCCTTTACGAGTTCTTTTGTTTCCGAAATCTTCTTTCTGCAGAGGTTTATGAATTTCAAAACATATGCAGTTGATCTCACCAATTTTGTCCATTTCGAAAATCTCCTTATGTCAGGTAGATAATCATATTTTTCAATATGGTGAACTAATACAGTCTGAGCTTTGAGTTCCAAAAGATCATCATCAATTTGTTCAATCTTCTTTTCTTCTCTTGGCCAGTTGTCTGATTTGCGATATAAGAACTCTGGACCTTTGTACCACCTTCCATTTGGATTCAAATCAGTCACTTTTTCATACCTTGTTGCATCATCTGCGACATTTAATTTAGTTGGCACCCAGTTCCATTGCTCCACATTACTTTTTTCATGAATTTCGCCAACTCTGTGTGCTACAAACACTTTGAAGTTCCTTTCTTCAGACCTAATCCAACATAATACAATTCTAGAGTCTGTCCAAAAAAATGTTTTGTCTATGTTCAGTGTGTGTTCTTCCTTGACTTTTTCTGCAAGTCTACTAGCCATCACTGCAGCTTGCAATTCCAGTCTTGGTATGCTCATTTCCTTTATTGGCGCAACCTGTGTTCTTGACATAATCAAACTGACTTCAATATGATTTTGATTCTCGAATCGAAAATAGCTTACCGCAGAAAAAGCTTGTTCACTTGCGTCACAAAATATGTGAAGTTGAATCCTCGAATCTCTCCGATGGCCAAAACTGTACACTCTTGGTATCTTTAGTTTTTCTACCTCTTGCAGTCGTCCTATCCAAGACTTCCATATATTCTCTAGGTCTCCTGTGATTTCATCATCCCAATGTATACTTGTCTTCCAGAGTTTCTGCAAAATTATTTTTCCCTTAATGACAAAATGTCCCAGTAATCCCAAAGGATCGAACAACGACATTATTACTTTCAGGATTTCTCTTTTAGTTGGGGTCTTCACACCTGTTAAAATATCTTTGTTTACCTTATGAAAGTTCATTGGAAAAGTAAGAATATCTTCATCCGGATTCCATTTCAGGCCTAAAATTCTTTGCGGAGTGAGCATATTCTTGCTATCCACTATTTTATCAGCATTTTTCATTTCACTAGGAATTTTGTCGAGTAAATTTAATGAATTACTCACCCAACTTCGTAATTCAAAACCTCCTGCTTTGTGAATCATGATGACATCATTCGCTAGTTGGATCGCTTCTTCTTCAGTCTCTACACTATCCAGATAGTCGTCCATGTAATGTTTATGTAGAATGGCGTCTACTGCTTTGGGATAGTCCACTTGAAAATCCATTGCATTTCTGTTTTTGACGTACTGTTCAGAGTAAGGAGATGAAACTGCTCCAAATATCATTACCTGCATAGAGTAAACTGAAAGTTTGTTTCGTCCATTTTCTTTCCAAAAAAATCTTTGCGCGGCTTGATCTTCCTTCCTTATCTTCACCCGATGAAACATTTCCTGGATATCTGATGAAAAGGCAACTTTGTATTGTCGAAATTTCCATAAAATACCTATGAGTGAGTTATAAAGATCGGGACCAGTAATGAGCAAGTCGTTCAAACTTATTCCTTGACTCTTGGCTGCTGCATCGAAAACCATTCTCAATTTGCCTGGCTTGTTTTCGTTGATAACCCCGAAATGTGGAAGATACCAAGAGTTCCATGGGTTTTCTTCTGCCTCTTCTTCGGACAATTTCTTGGCGTACCCCTTGGAAACATACTCTTCAATTTTCTTCCGATAGGCTTCTTCAAATTCCTTATCACGATTCATTCTTCTTTCTATGAATCCATATCTCTGAAGTGCCACTGTCTTACTATCTGGAATTTTAGAAATATTTTCTTTCCATAATAGTCCTGTTTCCCACCTTTCTCCTACCCTGTGTGTTATTTCCTCCATCATTTTTTCAGCTCTTTCATTTTCTTTAGACAAGATTTTCTTGTCCGGAATTTTGACACCAAAAGATTCTGTAGTGAAAAATTGTTTAACTTGGTTGTGAAGGTCATCAATTTCTTCACACCCTGTCTGTCTTATATGCAAAACAATATTTTCATCTACCCTTCCCACAAATTGTTGCAAATTCCCATGAAGTATCCAACCCAATTTCGTTTTTGATAATGCAGGAGCATTTCTGGGCCCCTCTATTATTTCACGAGTGGTTATGAGATCCCAGTTATCCTGACCAATTAACAATTTAGGTTGAGCATCACACATACTTTCAAAATCAATACCTTGTAAATGTTTCCACCTTGTTTTGAGGTTTCGAGCATTGACACTTTGTACTGGTAAATCCATATCCTTGAGAGTATATACATTTTTCAGAAAATAAGTAGCTCCATCCTGCCCACTTATATTGAACGACACTAATTTTGACACGGTGTTCTTGACAGAATTTTTATCTGCCCATTTCAAAGAAAGATTCGTATTTTTGCCTTCCAAATTCAACTGAGAAGCAATATTTTCGTCTAATAACGTAACTGTGGAAGCTTCATCGAATAATGCATATACTTTCATTTCTTTATCACCCGATTTCAAAATCAATGGAGCAATACGTAATGAAACTTGCTTACCAAATGTCTTCCGTGTATGTGCTACCAATTGCTCTGTACCTGAAGCTGAATTTTCTGAAGATTCCTTCGTCTCCTCTACGGTTTCCTTCCTGAAGTCCTCATTGTGCAATAAAGGGTGATGGAACTTCGGACAGCCATCAACGTCGCACCTTCTCTTCCTTGTACAGGATACGATTCTATGCGAATTCTTCATGCAGGCGAAACAGACTCCATTTTTCTTGACAAATGACCATTTTTCGTTTGGGTTCAGTTTCTTGAATTTCTCGCAGTCGTGAATCTCGTGGATTCCCTTGCAAAAAATACATATTTTGTTTATATTTTTATTTCTACCTTGTGTTGTCACTAGGGACGTCTTGTGTTTGTCCTTTTGTTGAAATCCCAAATTATTTGACACTTTTGATGTGAGCATTTGAGCGTAATTTGCCCCTTCTGATTTTTCCCATATCCAATTTTTAAAATATTTCAGTGAGAAGTCCCCTTCATTCCTAGCAACTTTTTCACCCCAAGATAATTGTAAACTATATGGCAATTTTTGTAAGAGTTCGGTCAACAGTTGAGGACAACTCAAATAGCTATTCATGTTCATAGTTTCTATTGTAGTTACCAAATTAGAAACTACATCAGCAAAATGTGTCAGACTCGAAAAATCATTCTGTTTTACTAAAGGCAAATTGTTGGCATCAGTAATTAGGGTTCGTATTATAAGATCTGATCTACCAAATCTACTTTTTAAAATACGAATGATTTCACTCACCGATGAATTCGAGATCAATAGACCTTCAACTGCTCTTCTGGCATTTCCTTTCAAACACTTTCTCAAACGGCATATGTTTTCTTCATCGGACAAACCCAACAATTGCGTAGTTGATGAAAACTGCGTGTAGAAATGGGGCCATTCTTTTATATCACCGAAAAATATTGGGAGATCCTTGTCAATATTTTGTCTTGACAGCAAATGTCTAATACTACAATGATTGTCATTATTACAAATTTCTACTTTCTTAGCACGACCGTCGCTGTTTATGCATTGAAAATCTGAATGATTCGATAACCAATTCTCAACCTTACCTTTCTGAGAAATTTGTTCTACAGGTAATACCTCTATTTGACCTTCCTCAGTTTTCAAATTTGTGCTACCATCGGACTCGTCTTCTAATCTTGCCTCATCCAGAGCCAGTTTATTCAGAATTCTCTGCTTTTCGTGCTCCAAAGTTTTCAGTTTCACTTCTTGTTCCTGAGCTAAGAGTCTTGCTAGCTCTTCATCCGCCTTCACTTGAGCTTCCAACATTTTACGTCTTGTCGAACTTGTTCTTGAGAACGAAGACATTGATTTCTTGGTTTTTGAGCATTGACTTCCTTTTTGTAATGGCTTGTCAACATTGACTCCGTCACCTGAAGTTTGCTCACCTTGGGTTATCAGTCTTTGTTTACTTCTTGTAACAACTCCGTCATTGACTTGCTTTTCCATATCGTGGCTTTCTTTTAACGGCGAAGGACCAGCACAATGTATAGAAGTGCGTCAACTTACCTAAAAGAGGTCAAGTTGCCATTTGCACCGGGTACAACTTTCCATCTCGTCTTTCATAACCGAATTGGAGTAAGTTCGGAGGCCCATGTATTGCAGCCCTTAAGCAATGTAAATACAAAACATCAAAAATTCTAATAATTTCAGATACATTTGAATTGAATCCCAGCTTGAAAGATATTTTTTGGCTGATCCTTCAAACCAAATCCCCCAAAAACTACTATTCGATAGCTTATGCTAAAAGTGGATGTTGAGTACGAAAACATCGGAATCTGCACAATTTATAAAAACTTGTTCAATTCCTTCACGAACAGCAACAAAAATATGGCTGAAAATCGTTCAATCTGCTTCTGGAGAGATGAATGAACATATTTCGACGGAAAAAGGTTTCATTTTCTTTTTAATTATTAATGTAATAGTTCATTAATAATGTTACGAAATTTTCTAGCGCCGGCCTTGTCGCTCTTAAACGCAGAATAATATGAATCTAACAATTCAGAAGACCTATTACCTTGGAGCTTGAAGATTTTTCGGAGTCTTCATATCCACCTGTAATGGCCAGCTGGGATTTTGGTTGAAGGACTTGATATAAATATTTGTAGTCAGTTTCAGTTTAGCAGTGTCTGAGGTGTTCTTTTTTTTAAATGATTTATTCAACGTCGGCTTGTTTCCCCTACCAAGGCCAATCATCGACTCCGGTGACCACTTTTCCTCCAACCGGAAATTTTGCCGAACACTGTGGTATTCCAACCAGAGGTAGGGATCCTTTACGAGTCCAACAACCATGGACTCAGGACCGCCGGCTTTACGTCTCCTCCGAAGGACAGCAATTCCTCAACATATCTTGTGTTCATTGATATATTGCCTGCGAGCTATGATATAATACTTTGCTGCAGTTTTATGAGCTTTCGACGCGGTCTTTCCCTGCTGCTCAGCTTCAGATATCGGAATGACTAATCAACATGGAGAGCTAGGCCATGCCCGTGAGGTATTCTTTTCATCATTCTTTTGTTGATTAACTATCATGATTGTAACGGTCATAGAATCTTCGCCACTTAATGTCCCCTTGAAAGTCATTGTCACAGTGTCTAAGATTTTTCAACAAACACATGTTTCCATTTAGTTAGGTAGGTGGTGAATGAATTCGGCTAGAGCTGTATGTTGCGGTGTCTTTCTGTTCGTTACACTGATATATATCACTGAACACCGCTAATGCTTCATGGAGTGTATTGCCTGACAATTTTAGATTTTTACTGCTTAATGAGGCTTGTACGAAAGTAACCCATTTCGGCGTGAATGTGCATTTCTTCGCGGCATCTTCTATAAGAATTCCATCACACAACTTTTCCTCTGGTATAAGTTCAGTAGTGGATAGTTCCTTCCGTAATTCCTTAGCACACATGACGATTTTGCTACAGTCTAGCCGACGTACACGTTCAGCTATTTCCTTAATGAACTTCCTGCCATGAAAACCAAAGAAGATTGTATGATGATTGATCTCAGTAAGATATGAGAATAAAACCTTGTCACCAAATTTATCGATCAGCATCACTTCGAGATCACGATTAGAACTACATCCTCTACTTCAGCGAGTACAGTCATGCGTTGAGCCAAGTATGTCAATTCAAAAGTGGTCGTCGAAACACCGTCTTTTATATCCGCCATTAATTTGTCAAAAGCAGCCAGTAACTGTATTTGTGATATTTGTTGTTGGTCGACCTCTTTCGTTACTAGAAGATATTGGTAATGAAACGTAATTTCTTTAACACGACGTATGATATTGGAAGTTTCTGCAAACAAAACTTCCGGTGTTTCGTATAACAAATTTTTGTGAAAATTTCATAGTATTATCAACGCATTGAAAAACAGCAAAACTGCTGAAATTTCAGTTAAAAGATGACTTTTTTTTATTTTCGTTTTCGTCGTATACCACAAATGGAACATCATGAGTCACTCGACGAATCGCTGTTGCTTCTTTTTGATTTGCAGGTCAGTTAATGATCCAGCTACGCCCTGTGTTGTTGATGAAGCTCTTTCTTCCAGCTTCCTATGTAGTGACGACGACGAATTTTTTCTTCACTGATATAGCTAGCCATGCAACTTTTATACCACGAGAAGTGTTCTTCATCAGCATTAGGATCAATCAACTTCTCAAATTTGTCCGAAATTTCGTCTTTGCGTCGTCTTGCTGCATTTGAATAGTTTCTTTCGGTTCATTTACCAGCTCAGCATGATTTTTCGTTCGCCTTTTTTTTTTAATCTAATAATTGTAGCGATATTTATTCACTTTAAAGAAAGTTATTCCAAAATTCGAAGCACTGCTTTTTTAAATATTGGAAAATGTATCTGTTATAATAATGGATGAAGTTCAGCTATAACTGAAGTCACAAAAACTGTTGAGAAAAGCGCGGCCCGCTCCAAAACTCGAGAGAAGGTATGTGACGCTGGGAAGGAGATTTATAATAAAACTGACAACGGGCTTTTCTGGCAACTTTCAGTTCCAGGTTTGGGAGGATCTTGCAAAAACATTCCAGTCGAGAAATAGCGGTCAATGGTTTTTGCATTCTATACAACATTTTTTTTCAACAACTACAGCGATGGAATCGAAAACTCCTATTATAGGGCCGAAAAAAAAACTGGACCATAATTCCGTCTGGCAACCTCCACAATATCATTAATTAAGTCTTTCTTGACTCAAATCATCAATCAGAATGAGGTCATCGGTTTTTTCAAACGGAATGTTTCGCAGCGCCCGCTCTAACACCTGTTACCGATGAAGTAGTTGTTAAGTACTCTAATAATCATATTTCAAGAATAGCCATATATTTTCGAAAGTATTCCAGACCAATTTTTTGGTGCAATCGTTACGATTTTCCCAAGGTACCGGTTCTTTTCTCTTAGATATATGCGAATGGCAGAATCGTTATGCAACGAAATACATAAATGCGCAATATTGAATAATGCAGCAGGCGAACTGACGAATGTGGTCATTCATATCAAAGGAGAAAGCCGTTTCTTATCTCTCGTTTGATGTTTGTGAAGGAAATTTTGATGAAAACGTGCTCCAAATTACATAAATAATCTCTTCATTTTCAAGCATGTTTGTTTCGTTGATCTTTCTATATCATTAAAATTTGGTTTCTCGATGAAAATCTTCTCTGTTAAGTTAATAAACTCAATATAGATTTTGGGACTGTTATGAATGTTTGTTAACAAGTGGATTTCTTTAATGTCTCTTCCCCCTTTTATTTTTTGAACTCGAAAAATTGGAACTTGGAATAATGAAATTGATGCATGAATACTATATTTTGGAGTAAAATCGACGAATGGAAATTTCAAGATAGCGACTGGGTGCTATCTCAAAAAAAAATTAAATTGAAAGGGGGGTCTTGTGATACGTCATTTAGAAGCTCCTGACGAATACTTTACAACCCTAGAATATGAAGTCGAAATCTTTTCCTAAATGGTGGAACATTTAATGATTCCCTGCACACATTGAAGTTCAACTTCATAATTTCAGGAAATAAGCTGTTGACAACAGGCCCAGCAGATGCTCACACGAGGGCAATAGCAGAAAACTCCAGTTTCGGAATCTCGCAATTTTTATAGGCCTATACCGGGCACTTCCACCAGATAATTTGCTTCTTCAATCCACTACGAGATGGCGAATAGTTCACGCTTATCGTTGAATCTTAGAGGGATGAGCCAAATGGCAAATTTCTGCACTCATCGTGGTCGTGGTGCCTTCGAGCATTAGTCTGTTCGAATTCAGTCATCGCTCATCAGTCATCTGCTGGTAATTTCCAGCCTTTGGCGACATGCATTGGATTGCAGATTTGTGGTATCTAATGGAACCTGGAACCTTCTGCACAGAGGCTCTCGGTTGAAAATCCCGAGAGCATTGAGCATTCGCTGGGCTCGTTGTGACAAGTGACAACAACACACGAGGGTGAAACTGCAGTCCATGGATACACACCATGACGTCTATTGGTAATTTCCAACCTTTGGAAACATACACTGGATTGCAGATTTCTGGTTTCAAATGAAACCCTCTGCACAGAGGCTCTCGGATGAAAATTCCGAGAGCATCTGCTGGGCTTGTTGTCGACAAAAGTGACAAAAAACACGAGGGCTGCACCGCAGTCCACGGATAAACCACACCACGTCGTCTGCTGCTAATTTTCAACCTTCAGCGACATGCATTGGTCTTGATATAGTGGAATATATCTTATAACAAGGACGATTGACTTATTTACATTGACGATTGAGAAATAATCACTACTTAACCATTTTGTGTCTGCTCTCTGAAAATATCATATCAAAAGGAATCTTCTCCAACTTTTCGATATTCGTTCTTGAACTTGCTACATCAATTCAGAATGGGAATTCTATTTATTATGCTGCAACCCTGAACATATCGAACAGTCAGAATTAAAACATTGTCGAATCCTCTTTGATAACATGAATGAAAAAATATTTGGAATGAACTGTTGCTCAAAAAATTCTTGATATGTGTATTGTAATAATTATCAAGATGCAAGTAATGATAAAATATCAAATGAAAAAATGTAAAGAAATATAATCGAATAAAATTGAAATTAGAGGAAAGTTGATAAAATTTAGAGTTGAATTCACTCACTACTCACGACGTTTCGATAACTGGTATCTACAAATTCTTCAAGTATTGATTACAAGTTTTAATAGATTTCATTGCATCGACAACTTTCGTACAAACACTACTTGATTGTTAATCACATCCGAACGTGTTTATTTTGCGAAGACTTGAAAAAAATCAAATTGTGCATTTGATGCAAAATATGTAGTGAGCCATTTCCAATCATTCATGTCGATATGCAAACATCAGGCCAAAATTCACAAACATGAAATTTTCACATGTATTTCCATATTATTCTTCCGGAAAATTTCTTTCGAAGAGTCAGTATCGGCACCTGTGTTGTTAGTTTTTGTTTCGAGATTTTGAGACCAAGTTTGAATTTTTTCGTAATGATGCTCACTTGGTTGGCAAACGTTTCAACAACCCGAAATTGTGCGAATCAATCAGCTTTCGATGTATATTTTCAGTTGGCTTCAGTTTGTATATGCAGAATGAAACGCATCGCTCTTTTGTTCCAAAATCTGGTTTGCGACTATTTGCTACCTGGCATCAAGATCAATAAACCATTGAATTAAAATATTTAACTCAACTCTGAGTCTGTATTTTTAAGGCATCATTAACACTCTCATCATATTTGTGGTATTGCTCGGGAATCAAAGTTCATTGTCAACTATTGGTCCGAACAATTATTTTTATGATGGTACCTACCCAGTAGTTTCAAAGGAATCGTCGAAGAAAATTGTTTTTTAATGATATATCGATGCTATTTACCACTTTGTTGAATAATAAATCTTCAATAATTAATGTGCAAAAGAAACTCAGCCTCATAGACACACACGTAAACATGTGCGTCATAAGAATTAAACGGAAGCTGTTTCTTGTTCTGTTCATGCTACGGATGTTCGAGGTTATTGAATGATAAGTATATGGTCTGCGTCCATCCAAAAGTTTTCAGTTCCTCATGTTGAACGTATTAGATTGATACGTACCTAGTTTCATAATCTTCCATCTAGTACTTTTTGAGTAATTAGGTAATTAAAGATATATAATGGTTCACATATCAGTAACGCTCTACATTCCAAACGGTTCGATTCTCACTTCAATAACCATACAATTCCCATCTGGAAAATTTCCTTTCCTAATAAGTTTGTTCTCGTTATGAATAAAGAACTGATTCAGAATGGTTTACAACTAGGACGAATTAGTGCGCAGAAGACTCTAGTTCCAGTACAGTTCTTTGTCAGTTCGCAAAAATAAAAAACCAAAGCAGTAAAATTATGAAATCTGATATTATACTATTTTCCTGAAATTTCTGCATTTTCATTTATATTTCTTGTTTCGTTCAGTTACGATAAAGCATCTAAAAAAACAATGTTATTCGGAAAAATACCTGTTCTTTTATAACTTCATATCAAGCAACACATTTCAATTTTCGATTCATTAGAATTTTAATCCACAGAGAATATTTTACCTGATACTTGAACTGAAGAATTAATCATTAAAGATCGTAAACTTTCACGGCCGTTGACTATTGGATGGTTAGAAATTTCCGGGCTTCTAAATCGTGGTCTGCAGGTTTTTGAACCTGACGTTTTGTGCTCATTTTTCCGTACATAAACATGGCGCACAGTGAGCAGACGTGCACAAATGTGCTTCCTATGATAAGTGAAATGAACTTTGAAAAGAAGCCTTTTTAGTGCTGCAGAACGAAAACAACTTATATCTTGGTGTGTGTTAACTGGGGAAATATTTACCACGTGTCATGTGCAGTGGAAAAATGGGAATATCTTTCCAGAAAGAAACCCTGAAAGGAAAAGATGAGAAATACGATAAAACGATATATTAATGGAAAATTCGTCACCATTGAAACGAAACAATATACTAATATACTACTAGAAGAAAAAGTTAATCTGCTCCAAATAAAAACTGAAACCAACTGAAAACCCCATTACAGTAATGACAGCAAAAACACGATCAAGATATCTATGGATTCATCCCAAACTCAGATAGAAAATATAAACAAGGAATCCCTCGTTGCCAAGTGGCTCTAAAATATCGGAGCTCCAAGAAGTACGACAAGCAACCATGAATCGATTAATAAATCTCACCAAGGACAGTATATCACAGAATTATAGTGATGGTTGTACAAAAGTCACTTACAAGAAAAGGAGACCTCAGATAAAAACCTATGGTGAAAATGATGCCTACAAAGGCTTTGGTGTTCAAAGAAAAGCCTGGTTATATCTGTACCGCATAAAGCGTCACATCACAGCTGAAAAAATTACTGCCTATCTCAAAAAGCAAGAGGCTTTGAAAGATTTCATTATAAAGAAACTGCCAATAAGTGACAATAAAAATTATCGAATCGACTCGACTTTGAGCTAAAGGATGAAATTTACAAACCTTCCGCATGGCCAAAGTATGTCGCATACAAGAGATTCGAGGTCAGAAAGTACCATGGATATGACGAGAGACCCGAGGATTTTTAGAAACCACTCCATCGGCACACCAGCTGAGAAATTTCAATAATCCAGCAACATTATCTATAATACATCAAAATGTTCGATGTATCTACAATAGTGTAAATCAACTCATTGCTTTTTCAGTAAATATCTCCGGGCATCGAATCATTTGTATGACAGAGCACTGATCAACTAGAAATATTAAAACTTGGAGAATTCAAACAAGTTTTCCATTGTTGCCGACCCATCCATCAGCATGGAGGAGTAGATATTGTGATGAAAACGTAACTGCATCACCGATATCATGGTTAGTGAACTGATTGTCCTCAATGTGTTTGAGTGATGTGCTATAAAAATTACCCTTCAAAATTTAATTTTTTTTATTAAAATTTATTGAGGTGTGTATTTACCACCCATCTGGACGTGATCACGATATTTTTATGAATCATTTCACTGAATTAGTTGATATACTCTTCCAGAAAAACAATAAATTTTACATTGCCGGTGATTTCAATATTGACACATTGTTGTCATCGAAATATTCAACTTTGTGAACATACTAGAGTCTTATGATGTCGAACTTACTGTTAACTGAAAATCTCGACGAATTGAGAATGGAGGAAACTGTCCTTACAACATAATTATATGTTCTACTGACCTTTTCTCTATAAGAAATGTCAAAACATGCCTTTCCGAATATTGGGGTCAGATCTTGTCATTAAATGCCCCTGGAATACTTATGTCAGTTACACAAAAAATAAGGTCTTATTCTAGCATCACCATTGATGATTTAAAAAATAATGTAAAGATGAATTCTTTTTGCCTGTATATGAGGATACTTCGGTAGACTTGAAATATAATTTATTCGTTAACACCTTTTTGACATATTTAATAAAAAATCAACGTTCAGAACCCCAGACATAAAATCTGCCACAGATACAATGTCCGCGTCTAACAACTTAGAGCGCCCAAAGCCGCTGCACAAACATTGACAGTTTTCCATGGTGAATGTCAAATTTTGTGAAGCGGCTTCAAATGCTGTAAGCTGTTAGATGCGGCAAGTGGTGCACTATCAAAGACTGTCTGTAAATTCCGCAGAATATGTTGATGATTTCAAAAATTCCCAGCAGCATCATAATAATATTTTACAAGAAGAAAAAAATTAATATTTTGAAAATAGATAATCAGGTTCAAAAAAAAAGTCTAAAGCCTGCTGGCAAATAATGAATGAACTCACGAATAATAAATCTGAGGCAGATGTGCAATCAACATTCAGAGACTGCTTTGTTGGGGTGAACTCTTTCAATGAATTTTCCAACCAAAAGGCAGAAGAATTGATTTAAAAAAAATTCGATTGGAGAACAATACGTTTGTGATGTCCCATTCAACGTGAATAGTTTCTCTTTTGAGACAGTGCCTGAATCATGTAAAATATGGAAAAGAAGAAAAATTCAGGTTATGACATATCTTCGTATCTATTACACCATTGTTTTGAATATGTCTGTAAACCACTAACTCACATAATTAATGTTCCTTTATGTGTCGGACAGTTGCCTTCTAACCTAAAATTATCTATTATAAAACCTTACTTGAAAGGAAATCCTGATTGCTTTTAGAACTACAGACCAATTAGTTTTCTCAGAATATTTTGGAAATTTTTTGAATTGGTAGTGTCTGAACAGTTATTTACTTTTTTGAAAAATCAAAATCTATTCAGTGAAAATCAACATGGTTTCTTTCCTGGCAGAATACCTTGAGTAGCGAACGGAAGTCGATTTGTGAGCTCTGTTTAAAATCGAGTTTTCGAAGTGAAAACAAACGTTTAAAATTTGTTTCTTTTTGGTTCTTAGTGAGAACAAACAGTGGCCGAAGTGGAAAACTCATTTTCGTGCTGTTGATGTGCTGCAATTAGTGAATTTTAGGCAGGAAACACCCAAAACCTGGTAATATTTTGGCATTTCTACTTAGTTTCCTATCAGTAGAATATTTTTTGCACAAAAAACTTGGGCGATAAGCT